>JAQFVV010012504.1:3354417-3448804 GCA_028023455.1 Epiperipatus broadwayi | reverse complement strand
TAAGAAAAAGGGGTGGTGTTCATTAGCCTAGCTCATCTCAGGGAGTGGTGGTCAATGGACCGTGGACGGGAATTAGGGATTCCAACACTACTGTCTCTAACTGGAAGTGGATTAATATCCGAAATCAACTGTATATTTGATAACTAAATCGATTTAAAAATTCAACCTTATCGATTAGTTTTCCCTCACAGAATGAAGTTCTCGACTGGTTTCGGAGGAGTGTGCTCAGCTACCCTATACTAAAGTTTTATAAGCTGGTTCTTCGAGGGTAGAGTATACGTTTTACCTTAATTATGACATAATATAAATACAAAGCGAAAGAAAAATAATTCCAAAGATATTTTTAATGTAAAACAATTTATTATATAACAAAAAGAAAATATTAAAATTCATTTAGTTGACCCACCCCCCCATTATTTACAACTCGTGTTTCATTGAATGTTATAGCATACGCATACATGTACGGATTAAATAAATTATTCTCTGGATTGTAATAGGCCCACAAAATACATTAATATTGTTCGTCTATTAAACTGCCTCCACGGACTTTGTAGTTGGTATATTTTTATTAAAATAGGTTTTAATCATAGAAAATTAAATTATTCCAAAGTTCCAATGGATGACTGCAATCCGTTTAACACTCGGATTGCGTGGTAGTAGCAATTCAATAGGCAATTGATAAAGTTCACGTTACCTCAATATTCCAAAAGCATGGGTTACGATGATAAAGGCTCTATAACCGGATGATTTCGTGGTTCATTTCTCCGTAGCGATCACTATTCTTTGCCGTCGATAACCGGATTTCGGCGTTCATTGATTTTCTTCCTTGCAGCACCTTCTGGACTGTGGGGCAGGCCTTCATCGCCTGTCAAGTTGAGGTTTTTACCCCACTCGATGCATGATACACTTTTAATCTCTTTACTTTCTGGACCCGTGCAAGAAGACTCTTATCCCCTCTCTATTTTCTTTTATATCCTTTTTCTTCTCGTCCTTTCTCATCCATTTTCGGGATCCCCTCCGGCGAAATCCTTGGTTGCATCATCCGAATAGACCATGACTGCGTCATTGCGGTCGCCATCGCATCAAAATACATTCGCATTTCAGACGGATCTCGTTTTGTTCCAATTTGCTGTCCACTCGAAATACACTAATCACGCACATATATACATTCGCATGCCACAAACACCCCAACAAAACACGAGTTCTACGATGTTTATTTTTTTTTTTTCTTTTATAGTCTAACAACTACCTCTAAATAAATATATGAATAATATACGGTTAATATTAAAATATTCCCATCACCATTAAATATTAATATTTCCGATTATTAGTAACTTTATTAGCTAATAGTATTAGTGATATATATATACCCATTTCTCTTGTAACTTTAGGCGGACCCTTGCCCTCCTCAGTCCGCACCTTGTTACAATGCCCCCCCGTTCGGAAGCCTTCAAACACGCATTATGGGTTTGACAGGCTATTACTTCTCTTGTACTCTCTCTCTGCCGGCGGGTACCGCTGCCGGATTCCCCAGGGATTCCTCATCGGCGGGAGATCTTTGGCTTCGCGCGGGTTTCAGCGCTCGTGCATTATATGAGCCTTTAATTCCCGACCCCGTATCTACCCAGAACGCATTGTTTCCTTGACATTTAACAATTGAAATCTAGGTCCCTCGTACAAGTTGCAGAATTTCCTGCATATGTTTTTGCTTGCTTCGCTTATCGGTTGGGCACGCACCATGACCCGATCTCCCACTTTAAATAAATGTGGGCGATTCCTTTGCCTGTTCTTTCTCCGTTGCCCCATCTTTTGCATGGTCTGCCGTGCCCTGCTTTGGTCCTCTTCCGATCTCCGGGCCCTCTTCCATTCCGGGAAGGGCTGTCTTAATAAGGCAAGGTATGTGGCATCCGAAATGAAGCCGGAAGGGTGCCAAACCTGTTGACTCGTTTACGGACCAGTTTATGAAGTTAATTACTTGAGGGGTGAGCTTGACCCATCCACGATGGTTGTCCCCGGTATATGTGCGGAATAGACGCCCCAGTTCCCTCATCACTCTTTCACAAGGATTGGACTGGGGGTTACGAATCGAGGTTAGGCAATGTTTGATCCCTTGACTCTGTATCCATCTGCGCCATTCATTAGATGTGAATGGAGTTCCGTGATCCGATAGGAGTACACGAGGTTTTCCTACTTCATTGAAATAATTGGTTTCAAGCATCCTAATTGCAAACTTGGTGTTTGCTTGGGCGATGGGGTATGCTGCCACGTGTTTCGAGAACAAGTCATACGCCACAATAAGATATTTTTTTCTTTTGAACGCGGGTAATGGTCCGTAAAAATCTATGGCTATTATTTCACCGGGGCCTGTTGGGATGATAGGCACTAGGTTTGCTGCGTATGCCCGGTTTGTTGGCTTGGTTCTCTGGCAACTTTTGCATTCCCCTACTATGGCCTTCACCGAGGCATGGATTCCAGGCCAATAAAACCATTTCCGAATCAGGTGTTCCGTCTTTAAGGCCCCGTAATGCCCGTATATCTGGTGAACATAGGCTACTAATTCATTTCTCAACTGACCTGGCACACTGGGCTTCCAGTTCTTTGTTTCTCCACACGTTAGGGATTGAAGGATTCCATGACATATGCGGTGTTTCTTCGCAAGCTGAGGGTCCATACCCCCTCTAATCTTCAGATCAGTGGTCCCAAGTCCTTATCTTGACGTTGCCATTCACCTAACTGTGCCAATTTCTCCTCTATCTCCTTGTTCGTTTGTAGGTCCATACTGGCGATGCATGCATTTTCTGCCCTCATATGTTCCGCTTGGTGCCCCACCGGGTTCCGACTGAGAATATCGGCTACGATATTATCCACCCCCTTACAGTGATGAACGGTATAGTTGTACTCTTGGAGGAGTAAACTCCACCGGATTAGTCGACTATTGGTAAGATAGCTATGGTTGATAAATTCTAAACTTTTGTGATCTGTCACCACTGCTACCTCCGACCCCAGCAGGAGTGGGCGGAATTTCTGGAAGGCCCAGACAATGGCTAACGCCTCCTTTTCGGTAGCAGAATAGTTTAGCTCTGGCCCCTTTAACAACCGGCTTATAAAATATAAGACTCCCATTTTCTCCCCCTCTTGCATTTGGGATAGAGTCGCACCCAGGCCATACCCACTACTGTCAGTCTGGAGTATAAACGGCTTGGTAAAATCAGGGAACGCCAGCATGACCTGTTTGGCAAACTCTACTTTTATGTCCTCAAATGCTTTCCTTTGCTCATCAGCCCATTTCCAGGGGATATCTTTTCTTAGCAAATGCACTAGAGGCTCGGCATGTTCGGCCATCCGTTCATGGAACCGATGGTAAAAATTACACAGGCCCAGGAAAGAACGAATCTGTTTTCTGGACCTAGGTATAGGAAAGTCTCTGATGGCAGATATTTTGTCCGGATGGGGTTTTAATCCTTGATGGCCCACCAAATGCCCCAAAAATGTCACTTCTTCTTTGACTAGGTTACTCTTTCCCAAATTGACCCTAATGCCCTTGTCTTTACACTCCTTGAGGAACATTTCGACCTCCTTCTCGTGTTCTTCCACACTACTTGACGCTATCACGACGTCATCGATATATATCGTGGCGACTCTCTTCGTCTCTTCCGACAATGTCTGGTCAAGGCACCGTAGCAAACCTGCTCCGCTGTTTATGAGACCGAATGGCATCCTGTTGAATTGGTATGAATATCCATCGTACCGAAAGGCGGTGTACTGCCTGTCCTCTGGGCGAAGTTGAATCTGCCAATAGCTGGCGGTAAGGTCAAACGTTGAGAATACCTTTTTTCCCTTGAATCTTCCCAATAATTCATGCATGGGTGGAGGAATGGTACAATCGGGAATCGTTGCCCGATTCAGCTGCGGAAGAGCAAGACATATTCTAATCGCACCGTTCTTCTTTTTCACCACCACCAATGGGTTGCAAAACGGGGATGAGCATTTGGAAATGACACCCCAATCCACCATTTGCTCTATTTGTCTTTGGACCTCCTCTCGGTATTGGTAAGGGACCGGGTATGATCGTGACTGAAATGGCTGGTTCTCCCTAAGTTTGATCGTCTGCTCAAATCCCTGTATCGTTCCAGGCGCCTCTGAAAACACTTCCCTATATTTTTTTAGTATTTGCCCAAAAGCCCTCGCTTTGTCTTCGCCAACCATCCTAATCTCTTTAATTTTTTCTTCCATTATCCCCTCTACTTCGTCTACCTCCTTGATCCCTATAGATCCACACCAGTTGGTTGTGATGAATTTGATGGGTGTCCCTTTACATCTGAATTCCCCTCTGCGAAAATCCAGCGTACATTGGTTTTTATGAAGGAAGTCCACCCCCACTAATACCTCATGTATTAACCCCTTCATGACCAGAAACACATGTGGAATCACTCGCTCGCCAATCTGTAGATCCACCCAGACTTGTCTGGGTTCTATTTTCGCTCTTTTGTTGTTGGCCATCCTAACTTGTATAGCTTTTATGGGTAGTGTCTTGATGTCTGGTTGTTTCTCTACCATCTGCCAGTATATCCTTTCTGATAATACTGAAACTTGACTTCCTGAGTCAATGACCACCTCTACTTGGGTTTCTGCAATGCGTGCTTCCACTTTAGGGCATGCTTGGTTAGCGTAGTTGGGGGCTCTGTCTTCATCATCACAAACCAGATTTCCCACCCATCTATCTTCCACGCTCTTAGGTTCCTTCTCTTCTATCTCTCTTCGCCACTGGCTGCACACTATTTGTTCAAGTGCCCAGTCCACGTCCCGAGCTAGCCCCCCTTTGGCGGTCCTGGCTGTTGCGGCCACGTCGGGTGGCACATTCCTACACACTATGCCCACGATCTGACTTTCTGACAGTTTTAGCATCTCTAACTCTCGCAATCGAGCCACTTGTCGCCTGAAGAAGTATGTATACTCATCGTGTGGCTCCCCAAATCTCTGTCTACTTATTTCGTTGAATATATATTCTTGGATTTCTATATTCCAAAAAGCTTGTTTGAGAGCTCTTTCGTATCCCTTAAAGGCTCCCGGTTGTTCATTCAATGCCTCCCACCACCTTTGGGCATGTTCCTGTAGGTGGCTTGCTGCAATGATCACTTTGTCCTCTTCCTCCGCGGGGTACCTGCAGAAGTATCTTTTTAAACTTCGGATATGTTCCCCAGGGGATTCCCACATCTTCCCCGAAAATCTCTGAACCCTAATTACCTCATTACTTATACTATTCTCCATTATTATTTATCAATCTCTCTTCACTTGACTGGCTTTGATTACCTCGCCCCCCCATCCAGTGCTGTTGCTTTCAGTCCCTTTACTCTATAGTGCTACGCTTCCATGTGCTGTTACATCACATTTCCCATTCTTTTATTATCGCACCTCCAACCACGAAAAAAAAAAAAAATTTTATAATTGCGCACGAGTTCGCGTATAGTTTATATGTCTCTATTTAGACCTCCGAAAACCATTAGGGTTAGCGGTAGTTTTTATTAATAACTCGGATAACGTATGCGACTATATATATATCCATTTCCAGCATATTAATACGGCTCAGTGTTATTACTCTAACATGTATATATTCTATTCGTCTTTTCCCTTTTTTTTCTTTTCAACAAAAAAAAAATTTTACAATAATAAAAAAAAATCTACGCTGGGGAAAAAAAAATTTTTTTTTATTAAATCATTCGCCGTTTTTCTTTTCTTTAACCTCGCAAAATGCGTGAAAGTATCGGAGTTTTGCTCACTATCCCGACTTCGTGTCAAATCCACTGGTCGTTGCGCCCTCTTTTATTTGAACTTTCTACTATCTTCCTATTCCCCCTCGCTCTTCAGAGGCCCCACAGTTGCGGCGTCCAGTTATAACGAACCGCTTTGCCCGCTGAAGGGTCGTATTAATAAATTCATAGGATTGGCTCTAGTTAGCTTAAGATTTAACCTTATAGATATATGAATTCATTTTATCTCTGCATGATCCCCGGGCATATTTATGGATAGCGTGTTTGCTTCCAAGCGCCAAACCTATTTGCAATGAGCAAATAAGAATTACACCGCGGGAATTTATTAATGCAGAATAAACCCCGATAGCGACGCAATAAATGTTTGCTGTCGCTTTACCTTTCGCGGTAAATAAGAAAAAGGGGTGGTGTTCATTAGCCTAGCTCATCTCAGGGAGTGGTGGTCAATGGACCGTGGACGGGAATTAGGGATTCCAACACTACTGTCTCTAACTGGAAGTGGATTAATATCCGAAATCAACTGTATATTCGATAACTAAATCGATTTAAAAATTCAACCTTATCGATTAGTTTTCCCTGCGCAGAATGAAGTTCTCGACTGGTTTCGGAGGAGTGCGCTCGCTACCCTATACTAAAGTTTTATAAGCTGGTTCTTCGAGGTAGAGTATACGTTTTACCTTAATTATGACATAATATAAATACAAAGCGAAAGAAAAATAATTCCAAAGATATTTTTAATGTAAAACAATTTATTATATAACAAAAAGAAAATATTAAAATTCATTTAGTTGACCCACCCACCCCATTATTTACAACTCGTGTTTCATTGAATGTTATAGCATACGCATACATGTACGGATTAAATAAATTATTCTCTGGATTGTAATAGGCCCACAAAATACATTAATATTGTTCGTCTATTAAACTGCCTCCACGGACTTTGTAGTTGGTATATTTTTATTAAAATAGGTTTTAATCATAGAAAATTAAATTATTCCAAAGTTCCAATGGATGACGCAATCCGTTTAACACTCGGATTGCGTGGTAGTAGCAATTCAATAGGCAATTGATAGAGTTCACGTTACCTCAATATTCCAAAAGCATGGGTTACGATGATAAAGGCTCTATAACCGGATGATTTCGTGGTTCATTTCTCCGTAGCGATCACTATTCTTTGCCGTCGATAACCGGATTTCGGCGTTCATTGATTTTCTTCCTTGCAGCACCTTCTGGACTGTGGGGCAGGCCTTCATCGCCTGTCAAGTTGAGGTTTTTACCCCACTCGATGCATGATACACTTTTAATCTCTTTACTTTCTGGACCCGTGCAAGAAGACTCTTATCCCCTCTCTATTTTCTTTTATATCCTTTTTCTTCTCGTCCTTTCTCATCCATTTTCGGGATCCCCTCCGGCGAAATCCTTGGTTGCGTCATCCGAATAGACCATGACTGCGTCATTGCGGTCGCCATCGCATCAAAATACATTCGCATTTCAGACGGATCTCGTTTTGTTCCAATTTGCTGTCCACTCGAAATACACTAATCACGCACATATATACATTCGCATGCCACAAACACCCCAACGAAACACGAGTTCTACGATGTTTATTATTTTTTTTTCTTTTATAGTCTAACAACTACCTCTAAATAAATATATGAATAATATACGGTTAATATTAAAATATTCCCATCACCATTAAATATTAATATTTCCGATTATTAGTAACTTTATTAGCTAATAGTATTAGTGATATATATATACCCATTTCTCTTGTAACTTTAGGCGGACCCTTGCCCTCCTCAGTCCGCACCTTGTTACAATATAGTAAACTCATAAATTGAACAGTTAATTAATACAATTAGTACGTATATAAAAATAAAAATTGAATAAATTTAAGCTGTGATTGCATATATTAGCTTTTTATTATACTAATTCAAAACTACTCAATTGATGAGTATGCATTCATTCTTTTCACAAATTCTTATATAATAAAGCAAATGGTTGATTATTTAAATGCATACATTTAATAAACCTATTCACAGAACCAAATCTGAAAATGTTTCTATGATAATTCATAAGCCAGATTGGCACTGATATAAAAAAGGGCATTACTTGCAAGTTCATTAAAATTGATTCTTTAAGAATCTAGCTTGTAAATTATCATAGTAACATTTTCAGACTTGATTGTTACATATTAAATAAAGCAGTAATTCATTTATGGGATTGTTAAATTTGTTAGAATATTTTAATAAGTTTATATAAAATGTTCTACTTATGTAGAAATATATTTGTATAGTGTTTGATTACAGTAAGTGTTATACTTTTAATAAATATGTGTACAAATATCTTTGACACTTTCAAGTTAGATAATTCACATTTATATTATATAAATATGATTCCACTAGTTTAAAAATTGTAGGGAATTATGATGTCAGAATAAATTAAACTTTCTTAAATTAAACAATTTGATATTAGGTCCTTGGGTTTCATTGGTTAATATTTCAAAAATGGGTAATTATGTAATATCTAAGAATCTTAGTTTCATTTCTAATTAAATAAAAACATTTTGAGGTGCTTCTTACTTAGCTATTATTTATAACTACAAAAATTAATTAATATAATATATATAGGCAAATCTATTTTAATTATAGTAATTGCAAATAATAATAATAATAATTATCATCACTATCATTATTATCATCATTATTATATATTTTTAATGAAATCAAAAGATCTGCATGGATTAGTATGATGGTAAAACAGCACCTCCAGAGCCAAAACGTTTATGCATTCTATCACAGCTATGTCACTTCCAGTACTTGAATGTTATATAATCTTCTGAATGACAGACCATTCAATTACTTCCAGGAGATACTCTAACAGATTTTATTTAAAACTGATACAAAAATACAACAAACTATATTTTATGATGATGATCAAAAAACCATACAAAAAGATTCTTTGAAGTTATAATTTGGCTTTTAAGCAAATCAGTTAAAAGACACACCTATTTCACTTATTGTACAGAATATATAACACATATATACATTATTCCACTATAATAATAACCAAGGAGTAAAGCAATGTGCAAACCTGTTTATTACATAATAACTATTAAAGATTATCAGATATTATGTAAGGATTCTTAACAGTAAAGCAGCAAATCAATTATTAAATCCATCAAGGCTGCTTTAAAAGAATGCTTTAAAATCAAAGATATTAGTTTTTACCATTTGAACAAAAAAGTCCCCGCTTTAATGAAAATAAAATATCGGATATCAATATTACTAATTAACTTTAATGTATTAGTAACGTAATGATTATTCAGTAATTCGCCACTTAAAAAAATGATGACTTAGATTTTGCTTGAATCATTTTTAGTCACTATGGCAATTACTAATTTATATATATGTATTAACGTTTGATTCGGCAATTTATTTTTACTGAAAAAAAAAAAGAACTAAGAATAATAAAAAAATGTATACAATTTTTCATGAACCGTGAAGATTTTTAAAAAGGAGAATTTGAAATAATTTTTAAATCAATCTGATATTGGTAGAACTTAGTAAAATAAGATATAATATTTATTGATTTAACATACATATATAATGATTAATTATAAAAAAAAAACAATTTTTAATTTCAATAAAATAACTAAAAACGAGAATCGATTTATTAATACATTTCTTTTTTGCCATGTTTAAAAATTTTTTTATAATAAGTGATGTTAATGAAAGTGTATTAAAAACGATACAAAAAAAATAATAACGGGATTTTGATATAATTGAATTTATAAAATTTATACAACTGCATTTAATATTATCTTTCACTCCCCACCCTCTAATACTACTATTTTATTTGGGGGGGGGGGGACGGCATTTGAAATCAATGATCAAAATGTCTAGTGATTCTAACAGCGATTGAGTCCATTAATGGTAGATAGTTCAACATAATGTGAACCTCAATTCAAAGAGCTGTTGATGTATAGGAAATCTTGTAAAATAGAAGACATTCTCTATATTATCCCTTTCAACTACTTACTCCTATTTTATCTATATCAGAGAAAGATTCACTGAATGCTCTAAATGCTACTGGTCAGAATTTCATGCAAGTAAATGTTTGATCGATAGATGCAGAATTTGTATAAATTTGATCAAACTATGACTCCTTGGTTTTTGATAGACATACACAGTCAATAATGATCCAAACAGGTTACAATGAGCCCAATTAAAGTGTTAATGATAACACTCATAACTTCACTGAAGAATGCACATCACAAAGTACAGTATACTCATTTATAAACACATTCATATACAATATCCCAGCTGATAAATAGTTATAAAAAGTATACTTTTTGATGTATAAGACAAATGGTGGAAATCTAAAGTCACATGTACCTAACAACTAAGATATAATGTAGTTAAAAGAAAAAATAATATATAACTATAATTAAGGATTAAACTAGATATTAAACATAAAGAAGATTAATTCATGATTCAAAATTACTAAAATAGTCTTTTTTTTTATTTACAAAATATTTCTATTTCATATTTGGTTTCCATTGAGCTAAAATCAAGTCTTAATAATGTCAAAAATTACTTGTCAGAAAAATGGAAGATATTACTATTACATAAAATAATATTAGTTTTAAAGATAGATGCTATTTATTATATTAGGCATTATAACTTAGCTCAATAATTGTCCTATTTTATCTTGATTCAAATTGCAGTTACATGAGACATACAACATATAAAACTATATGTATGACATTATTATTATTATAAAGATGCTGATATAATATTTTTAAAACTATCTTAAATTTCATCTAGTGGCAAATTCAAGATATTGGTGGACCTTAATACCTCAAATAACAACACCATCTGCCTAGAACACATATCTCCATACAACCTTCGTCTCTATTAATCATTATTTATTTTCAATCACCACTGCAGGTAGTCCAATTAATCAAGTAATATTTTTTCCAGCAAAATATCTTCCCAACTATTTTATAGCCATAATTATACATAATGATATGCAACTCAAGAAAAAAAATTCCAATATTAATAAATCTTGATCCATAATCACATAATTAGGCAATATCATTAACTTCAATCTTTACATATATGGATTCAACAGAAGTATTTATAGAGTTAAATGCATTTTTTGTAATCTATAAATTCACTGCCAAATTATAAGTCATTCTCATAAATCTTTTCTATAATTTCCATGAGTATTGTGCTATATCCACTTTTAAATTAAGTGTGTTCTTTTAGTTATCTTAAGTCCAAAAGTCTCTGTAGGTGATGTAGAATAATATTAATAAATAAAAATCTTAGTGAATTCAAATTTGGTAAGTCTAAGATTCCTCAGCTAATCTTCTCCAAAAATTTTCATATGATAATTTTATATTTTCTTCTTTGTATTGATATTTTCTTTTGTTGTCTTCTATTTTTTTTTTTGTTTATGTTTATTCGAATCTTATTGCTTATATTTTTATTGGACAGCAACAATAAAAAGATGTCTGTTTTTAAGAATATAAAATATTTATAATAGATGATCAAAATCAAGTCAACAACAAGCATCAATCATTTCAAACTGCAATGACGAAAGTAACTATAAACTACTTCTGTATGCTACAATAAAATCACAAATAGTAAGGCAAAACTGAATAAAGATTAATGACTCAAGATTGAAAACATTCATTATGTGATTGAGAAAAAGTCAACAACATATCTTACAACTTCTAGTTTATATAATGGGGTTAGATTAAAAACATTTGGATGACTATTTAAAAAGCTCAATTAATGGAAAAAGAAAATCTAATGCTATAAGAAGAATATCCCTATTGAAACCTTAAATATGTGAGCACAAAACAAAATAAAATTGATATGGTAAAAATATTCTGAGATGTTAAAAATTAGTAAAGTAAGATGGACTGGAATGAAAAGTTTTAGATCACCAAAACATTCTATAACTATGGACAATAGAGTAGAAATGGTGGCTTTTTTCTGTCAGGAAGAATATGTACAATTCTATGAAGATAGATTGCTTTTACTTCAATTCCATGAATACCTGCTCAATATTACTAAAATAAAACTAAATATCTAATGGCCCAAGTGCACAGGCAGAAAATAACCAAACTTTCAGGCAAAATAGATTTTTATTAATCAATGACTAGTGATCTTTTAATTATCAATATATTTTTCAAAAGAATAGACATAGGTAACATTTGATAAATTTGACATGAATCAAAGTGAGTATATTCTTGTCAATAGAGAACCAATTTTAATAGGGACAGCATGGCTAAGAGGAGATTATGGAATATATCATGAATTATATATGTACAAACTTCAATTGAAAAAAAAAAACCAACTATAAACATTTCAAATTCTAAATACAGCATTAAAAAACTTAACTATGCTTTTAGGAATAATATCAAAAATCTATTTGAAATTTTGAAAGTAAATGATGGTACCAGATGAACAATGGTTGGAAATGACAGTAAAAGTAAGAAATGAATATGAAAAAAGCTTGAGTAAGATAAATCAACCAGGAAAATTAATATTAAATGATGCAGGGGTAATTGAAAAAAAAATAAAACAAAAAAAAGAGAACTCAAAATTTAAAAACTGTTAAAGATATTTTAAGGACTTGAATAGTAACTTACAAAAAGCATCCATGAATGGTAACTATAGCAACAACTGCAATTACAACTAGAAACAAGCTCAAAAAAGAGCTATCTTTTAAAAGATTCAAGAGAATGAAAAAAACTCATTGCCATACAGAGAAAAATTCCAATAAATTCATTATAATCACAGTAACAAACATCAAACAGAGATGAGAGAAATATAAAAATATCAACCAAGATTATTTTCATGAAGTACACTTCATAGAAAAACAATAATGGAACATGGAATCAGATTAACCAAAATGTAAGGCTACCAAAATCAATAACATAGCATCACAATTTTTTTAAGAAACTGAAGAATAATTAATAAATGTGTTGATCAAATTCTGCCAACTAATCTTAGAGAACTACTCAAAGACTGAAAATGAAAGAAATCAATTTATATTTCAGTAATAAAGAAAAAATGCAGTGAGTGTGCAAACTAATGTGCAATACTTTTCATAGTACGTATAAGTAAAATTATGAAGAAAAAAAATATTTGCAACAGATGATAGTATTAGATAACTGCCAGATATACAAACTAATTTCAGAAAAGGTTAAAGAAAAAAAGACAATCATTGCTAATAAATACAGAATAGTTGGAAAAAAACAGGAAATATCAGAAAAGTTTCATAATTAATAATGCATATAAATAAAGTCTTTGAGATTAGATGACCCTATATAATTATAGAATATTCTTAAAAAAATAAATATCGATTACCTGAACATTTCAGTTTTATGAAAATCTCTATTTGTATAGAAGTTACTTTTAAAATATGTTGTAGTAAAATAGTCTATTTTTATATTGGCAAAAATTATATAGAATTACATATTCAATTTCTATAATGAATAAATATAGAAAAAGTCTTATTAGATGAAGACAAATATGAATTTAGAATTAGTGAAAGAAGCAGTAGAATTACTGATGATAAAGCATTTACAAAGTATTTTTTATTAGAAAAATTAAAGAATAGAATTAAATGATGGAATTATGAATAATCAATTTAAAATTGATAATAAAAATGTAGAAGTCATTAACAGTTTTTTTGTCATTTGATATATTATCAATAATAAAAAAGTTAAAAACTAATTGTGAAGATAAGTTCTGGAAACGATTTTTCAGTAAACACTTTTCCAATATTATTACAATACAATTAAATATCTCAATAACTCAAATAAGTAAAGGCAAAAACGAAAAGATTTATGATCAAGTGCAGGCAAAAAATGACAAAACTTTCAGGTAAAATATCTTTTTCTAATTTGTGACTCTCTATAGATAATGGGAATAAATATACAGAAAATAAAATGGATACTTAAGATTAGGCAGACTCTTATCTAAAACACAAGTAATGAGTTTGAAATTATTTTATATTGATCATATTATGAGACATCCTAATTCAGTAAAAAAAAAAAATCTTTGGAAAGACAGGTGATGGTAAAAGAGAATAACAACTATCAATGAGATGAATGGACTCCATCATTGTAATATAAGCAGCCTCAAAAAACAAACTAATGATAAATATTCTGGGAAAATGCTATTCACAAAATCATTAGAAATCCATATTGACTTGATGTCATCTAATAATAAAAAGAGGAAGAATGATACATCTGTAATTTCATAATATTTTTTTCATTTTTAAAAAATATCAATATTACTAGTGCATTCACTTGATATATTTTTAACATTCACACATTTAATGTATAATTTTATGTAAAACTAAAATTTCATATATTGTTAATTTCCTCTTCTAAAACACTGAAAATGATTCCATTATTTCCAGAGTTTTTTTCATTCTTTCCATATTTAATTGCTCATCTCAATTCTTCATCTAAAAAATGTACATTTTAATCAATGTTATAGTTATTGAGTGGACTACTTTGATGTCCTGCTCTTTATCATTATATAGTTTTCTTTAAAATTCTATCAAATAGGTCCATGATATCAATCATATTTTTAGTATCCATTTTATATCTTGAAACTTTATTCTTTACTATAGCTTTTCTTACAATTTCACAATCATATTTCCTGAAGTCATCATTTATTTTTTCTAGGCCATTTTATAAATATTCTCATACTTATTTCTTTAAACTAGTTAACTATTAATTATTTTCACATTTTTTTTTATGTTCATATACTAACTGACTCAGTAGCAAAAAATCTGCTGTTGAGTTGCTAATTTTTTTTTCTTGTTTACATTATCAATATAGGATTTTGTAATAAAGCATCTATTATACTATTGATTTCATTCAAATCAAATTCATTTTCAAAACTTCTTAAAAACAAAGTTTTAAAATGATTAATAAATCTTAGAAGGAAAAAATATTACTTGTTATGGCTATATTTTTTAATTGCTTCTGATTTTCTAAATTGGTATTAACAAGTATCTTACATATATATATTTGGTGACCATTCCCTTTATTGAATCCATAATCATTTTATACTCTTGAAATACACATTTCCCATTAATCGAAAATAATTCAATTTTACTAGTGCATTCATTTGGATGCTTCTATGCCCATTTTGGATTTTCTCTTTTTCCCCCTATAATGTAGTATTAAAATCTCCATAAATTTTGCAAATCTATGTCTTTTCTCATTTCTGTCTCCATATTCATATTTAATTACAGCAGTTTTATCTTTAAACATTTTCTGATTCTAAGAATATAATCTTTCATGAACTTGAATTATTTAAATTTGGAATTCTCCAATAAGAAAAATGTCAAATATTTATTTATAATGAATCCCACTCAACCTGTATTTACAATTTGTAATATTTTATTAAAGTATTATCACATAAATATGTATACTAGCTGTCCTTAAAACTTCGCTCATGATAGTAAAAAATTATCAAATTTTTTAAAATAATGAAGTGCCATAAAGTGAAAATCCAAAAAAAAAAGAAAATTATGCAAGATTGGTGGAATACCTTAAATAATAAACCGACTTTCAAATTTATATATATATAATAGATAGATATAATAGATTAAGGATAAACGATAAAGGCCTAATATTCCTGAATTCTTCGTTTTAGAGCTCTAGTAATTATCCTGGTTGACCAATACAAATCTTTTAAAAGAATATAATATAGTTGATAATAAAAATATATTTAAGTAACATTTACACAAAATAATAATATTAGTTATCAACAGCAGTTAAAAATATTGTAATGCATATGTGAAATAAAATGCTTTTACTTGAATAGTTTAAATTTTAAAATTCTTCATGAAATAAATAAATTAAATTTACTCATGTTAAAATTCAAAGTCATTTTAATACTTAGTTTATCACATGAGAAATCTATTTAAAATGAAATCCTAATTATTGCTTAAATTCAGTAGTCTAACTGATTGAAAATGTCACTGCTGATCCCATGGCTTATATATACATAAAATATTTCCTGGCAAATGATTACAATTTCAAAGCATTTTTATATTCTAAGTAATAATCCATAACTTATTAACAGCAGTATTGCAAAAAAATATAACTTTTTATTATGGAATTTAAATATAGTACTACTTTTTTTACCTTCCATTTGCAAATGAGAAATTAAATACATATGGTCCAAATAAAATTTAATTAATTTAAAATATATTTATGTAATAAAATTTTACCTCCATTTCTGTTTCACTGGAAATAAATTAATTAAATTTCATTTGTACCATATTCACATTTTCAAATTTCTGAACCATTTTAAAAATTAGTTTATCACATAAAAAATCTATTACAAATAAAATCCTATAAGTTGATCAAATTCAGTGATCAAATTGATATGCTTTTCTCACAGCTTATATCTATAATATATAGGGTATATGAGCACAGACTTTCACATAACCCACCACTAACCACTCTATCTTATATCATTGATACATATTGTAACGATCCGGAGAGGACTTACCATCATCTGCACTACAGGGCACCATCTAGGCATTTGAACCTAGAAAAATTTATAAAGTAGGCAGATACGTAAGTCAAAAAAAAAAAAAAATTTTTTTTTTTTTTTAATTTTGATTCCGGTCGTTAGCCCATGTCACTAGCTCAGTAGAATAGCAGAGATTAAATAATATAATTTAAGAGTATATAAAAAAAGAATAAAATAAGCCACTGCCAGTAATTAGCATACAAACATTTATTTATGCACATATATATAAGATTGAAAATTGTTTTAGTATCAGTTTACATTTTAACATTTAACATTATTTTTAACTTTACTTTAGATTTTAATTTACATTTTAATTTCTATTATATTATAAGTTTACATTTTAATTAAGTTCGCACAGATGGAATTATAAAAATTTGTTTTAATAATGTTGAGTATAGATCGGTTACATAGATTACAATGGTTAAAAACATTTCAAAATAAACATAAACGATCAAAATATAAAATCATTGATACTGACAATTGCAGAGGGAAATTTATAAGTAACCCATTGTCACCAATAACTTAAAAGACATCCGAATAAATACATTTTAGATACTCACCATAAGGTATCATTATTTATCAAATGTCTATATATTTTGATCAAATATGAAAACCCAAAACATACTTAACCGATAACCAATCCATGCAAGCGTCTATAAACAACTTAAATTTAATGCATTTTTATTTAGTGTCGAGTATGAATAGACTACATAGATTTGCATTTGAAAGAAAATATTCTATCCTTATTTAACCTTAGGCCAAAAGTTCGCAGTCAAACTAATGCCAATTCATCTGATATATCGATGTATTCAATATAATATGAAATACGGCAGCACAAAACGTTAAGAGAAGAAATTGCCTCTCATCAGATAGGAATACATACATCTATCTGACAAGAAGAGCAATAAAAAAAAAAACTCCATAGAAAGGAACTGCGGTCTCCGACTTATAATTCCTTCCATAGGCAAACGGGTGAGTGCGGTGTATACAAACGATTCTGCCCGTAGCGAATTTTGCATTACATCTACTAACTACACCAATATATCGAATCCATTGACCCAATTTAACTACGAAACAAATAACCTAAGATTACCCTCCCCTAATATAACTTTACAAATCTATATAGCCATTCACGCCCGACTTAAGTTTAATATTTATATAACTAGTTTAATGAAAAACAGAAATCATAATAAAACTTAAAGAACAAAAAAAATATAAATGGAAATGATTTAAAATAAAAAAAACAACATCAAATAACAATATTAATAAAGAATTTAATTTGGTCAGATAGGATTCTATTGCATTATTTACTAAAAAGGTTTTAAAATTTAGAGTTCTTATTTTTTTCAAGTGAATATAAAGTTCTTACGATTTTTAAAACGTCCAGCTTTATCCTTTACAGTTGTTTGCCGTTGTTGGTAATTTTGAATGGGAATTCCCACGCCATACTGAAGATATTGGTATCCCGTTAGCTGTTGTTTTTATTTATTCAGAGGTCTTTACTTGAGCTGGTCCTTAACGTAGAAAACAATGTCATTTTTTTTTTTGAACAACTGAAGGAATTGAAAAGTGCGTCTTTTCAATTCCTTCTCCTTCAACTCCGCACTAACACATATAATCACATTGTAATAACTAATTAATTAAACAAAATCAAACTTGTCCTTTTATATTAATTTGAAGGATCCAATGGACGTTACGTCATGATGATGATATGGTCCTTTTGCTGAGGTCCGATTCCATTGTTTTTCATTCATTGGCTATTTGTTTCTATTGTTTTCCTATCTGACCGATGTTTTTACATTTAAATGCCCAAGGCTAGTTTATATTTAACTAATTAAAACAATCATTTCCATTTCTGATTAATTAATGTGTTTTCAAACTTAAAGATATATTTTTATCTTTAAATCTCTACTGAAAATTTAGTTTTAAAACACTTTTTTTTAAATAAAGTTTTCGTTTAATAATTTTTTTTATTTTTTTTCTGTGCGATTTATATATACGAGTTTAAGATGATATTTAATTTCAATTTTTAATTCTTAAAGAAAATTTTTAAATGTGAACTTTTTATTTTAATTTCATGTTTAATAATAAAAACACAATGTAACGTCGTCTGTGCTCGTTACAATATATATGTCAAAAAGATAAATAATCACCAATATATATGAATTTCATGCTAAACCAGCAATCATCAGTTGGTCCAGATTATCATCTCTACACATATATGCAATAAATGCTCAGATCTTCATACTTTAATGGACAGGCTTCAATCCATTCCACACTCCAACTCTTCAACCGTCCATCCAATTGATTACATTGTCAATGCATTTTTATATTGCAAGTAACAGCAATATTGCAAAAAAAAAAATAATAATTTTTTACTATGAAATTTTAACATGGTAAATTTTTTTTCATGCTCCAATTGCAAGTGAGAAATTTAAATATATGACTGCAGGCCACAACATCAACCAGTACTGCCCTCTTTCTATGTTTTAATGATGTCATTACAAATTGCAACTTTCCAAAGGTTTTAAAACAAGTATCATAAAACAAAAATTCATAGCCTTTAAAATTCTCCCACAAAAAAAAAAAAAATCAAGAAGAATATAGTGCAAGATTCATCAAAATTGATACAATACTTGTTGAGTTATAAAATAACAAACAAACTTCCACATTTATATATTAATATAGATATAAAGAAAAAAATCTATTTAAAGATGGCAAAGCACAAAGGCATTTTTCACAAGTTGATTGGAGTTTGAGCTGTTTTTCATTCTTGTTTTATTCTCTAGCTAAGAATAGTTGATATACATTTTCTGACAATACTGGATGGTTACTTGGGTTGGCTATGGCCAAATATTTAAAAATAACCCTAGGTTTTATTGAAACCTTTAAAATTTTCAAGTTTATTTGGTACGTAGATGTCAATGAATGCAATTAGAGAAAGAATTATAAAAATTTTTAATAAAAATACCAAAGCTTGAAAGATGTTAGTGCTGAAACAGTTAGATCTAAAGATCCACCTGTTTCAACTACTATAGTCATAGTAGTATATTTATTTGTATGTATTTCACCCCTAATTGTGTGTATTTCTTTAATTCAGAACTCGGACCTTGTGCTCTTAATAATTCTAGAATATGTGCCTGCATAAGTGCTTATTTCATTGCAATACACACCCGTAAAGATAATATATACACACATATAGCCCTCCATTTATTAAAACTGTGTAAACCTAACAGTATGTGCAGCTAGAATTTACATATAGAATTATATTTAAACTTTGGTAAAAAATCACTTATTTAAAATTTAATCTTCATGTTCTTTTAAAATTATTTCAAGTTTATTCTTTGTTAGAAGTATAGACGGTAAAATTGTTTACGAATTAATATTTGCTCTAAATTGTATTTTAGAAAGATTGACCAGATTAGCATTTCTTAAAATTATTTCAAGTTTATGCTTTTGTTTACAACTGCAGACTGTGAAGTTGTTTACGAGTTTTAGCATTTGACCAAAATAATATTTTAACTTAATTAGCCTTATAGCAAAAAAATCAATTTAAAAATCAGCCAGTTGTAAATTTTGACCATTTGGAAGAGTCCAAGGGAGAATTTTTTCTTGTAGCGTTAGGCATGGTAAAATATAATTAGGAGCATGAGGTTCGAAGCAGTAAACAAGTGATGTGGTTAAAGCAAGCAAGAAAGAGGGGGTGCTGAAAATAGCTATAAAAAACCTGACAGTTTTCATATAAAGGAGGAAGAACAAACACACACACACAACTTTATGTAATTTGGCTGTTAATATCATAGGGAGACTGAGTTCGAGTACTATATAGAAAACACCTAAAGTTGCTAAGATGAGAACCATCAGCTAGTGGGGAGATAGAGTTGCCGTTTATCTTCCACTAGAGCTATTCTACCAATGGTAATAACATCCACTGCCTTATGCCAAAGAACCATCAACAACCGCCCTACAAGTATAAGCCAGCAGCCTTGATAATAATGGAGCTGAATCTAGAAGCAGCCTCAGCAATGATGAAGCTGTACCTAAGAAGCCACAAGCAAGCTGCATCTAATAAGCCGCCTTAAAATGTGAAGCCATATCTACTAAACTGCTTCAGAAAGAAAGAAGCCATAATCACGACCGTCAAAGGAGAATAGGAATCACGCTCAGAGAAGCTGCTCATACATGAACGTCCCTTAGAATCCCTCTCGAGAATTATGGTAAAGCATGCTAAAAATACCATTTCATTCTTTAAAATAACTATCAAGCTAGCGATCATTATGTCTCTTACATAACTCTGCTAAGTAAATGTAAATCTGCTATTTATCTTTAATTTAAAGTAGTCACTTTATAAAATCTTGCTTGATCATACACATATATTCATTTTAGTATTTAATGTTTAAACCCTAAAACTTTGGTGATAATTGTATTACAACCTTATTTATTGTTTCGATGTTATTTTATGCCCTTCTTTATTATGGTTATGTTTGATTTATGCTAAAGTAATCAGAACAGAGTCTGGCGAATTGTTAATTCTCAGAGAGATACTTATAGGCTCTCATTGTGCTAATTTGCTATGAAGAAACAGGCAAACTCTCTTCTGGATTTAATATTCCTCAGCCAGTGATAATATGGCTAACTATAACATGGCCTAATAAATAATTATAAAAGAGTGTTTATTTGCATTAAGCGAGAGCGATTTTCTACAGTATATATGCAATTAATATTTAAATCCCTAATAACCCCTAAAATATACTGTAAAACCCCATGATTATATACCTTAAGTGGTACAGATAACTCTTAAGCCAGATTCTTAGTATTTCCCCATAGTAAAATTATTGTGTACTATTTCGGAACTGAGTAATGGCAGTAGCACTGATAGACACTCCGTATTTTGCGTATTTAGTAAATTGAAGTAATTATATTAGATTAGCGAAGCAAACGTGATGCTCAATAGAAAAATAATGCTTGCTTCTTGCTATACTCTCTACACACAGATGTGTCTGTATCGGAGTTGATTTAATGTCAAACCGTGCCAGTTAGTTCGGACAGCAAAGTCATTTCGTATTTGATATTTGAAAGGGACCAAAGAGTCTCATCCTCGAAGTAGCTGTTTGATCATCCAGACTAAAGAAGTCTCCTTTTATTAGTATAGCAAGCAGTACCATCCAGAAAACAAGTTATTTGTAATAAATCTTTACGAGCACACTTTCGAGATGCATTCATTTTACTAGTATATTTGGCATGCCGGAGAATCTGAAGTTGCACTGCTTCATTAGTTCCACCCGCTTTATTAAATAACCTCGGTTTTAATCTGAGCCAGAATCTGAATTAATTTGATTAATTTGTATCACAAATTAGATGTAAATTTGATGATAAGTAACATACATCCCAGTTAATATGATCATCCTCATTTTTGCTAAGTTCTTGGTATATATTTTGGCATAAATCGCTACATAAGCTGTATGCATCACTACTTAATTAAAGAGAGGAATGGCCAATATAAATGTTAATCCATCACTGTTAAGTTTTTTTTTTTTTTATTATATATAAAGCTGAAATAAGAATCCTTTGATAAATGTAAACATTCACCTGCGTGTGAAGGAATTTTATACACTCTGTTTCTTTGCTCTTTAATTTGTATAATAAATTTATCCGTATTGCCCACCATAAAGCTAAGGTATTCCCCTTTGTAAAATGACATTCACCTGTGGTGAATAATGTATATACCTTGGTTTTATTGTTTGTTACTTTGTATCATAACTTTATACATATTTCTCGTTATGTAAAGATAAACTATTAATCTTTTACTAATATGTACCTTCACCTGTGTGTGACTGATTGCTATAAATTTTGTTTCATTATTTATGAATTTATAAATTAAATTTTCTAAACTATATCACCTCCGTCTCAGTCCTTGCTCCTTGTCTTGATGAATCACTAGTTAAGTCATTTAGTATTAGTTAGGGGGGAAATTAGTCTCATGCTCTACCGTTTTGCTATTGTCGGAACATAGTCAAGGAAATGTCTAATGTAGCCTCAGGCAAGTCATTCACTAGGGGGATTAGGAAGCACGGATAAAAAAAGGCAGGTATGATCAGACGTAGGGTGTCACCATCCCAACTTGGTCAGTCTGTTTATCTTTTGCCCGGTCTCTCAGCCTGTTGAGCAAATGTACAAACCTGACCGTTACAGTGCTTTAGTCTTTTTTGCTCAATTAGATATAATATATTCAAAATAAATCAAATAAATGGGTGCACACTTGGATGCATAGATATAAACAAACTAATCTATTTCCCATTTCATGAACCTTAAAATATGAGAATATTAAATAACATTAACACTAATCTAACATGTTAACATGTGAATGTTAAAAAAATGATTTATGGATCAGTCACCAATCAAAATATTAATAATTGTAAAAAAACTCTGTAAAATAAAATCATAAGTTAAGATAAAATAAAATAATGTTTAAAATGTATCATAATTATTTAAAATAAAATGTGGCTAAATGAAAAATAACTTCTTAAATGATAAGACTAAACTAAACAATTAACATGGGATTTTAAACAAATATTTTTGTTTGGACATAAGTGCATCAAGATATAAAAATGAGGAATTTAAACAGAAATAGCACTTGTCTGTGAAATACTAACTAGTCATCTACTGAAACCATGCTGGTAACTGAATTGCAATGGACAGTTGTAGCTAGGGTGTCATTATTTCCACAGAGCCTAACCAGGACACATGACAAAAAAAAAACTTCATTGAAGATTACTGTATATTGCAATACGAAATAAAAAAATCTCAAAACATATAATCACATTTACATTATTAATAATATATTCATTTCATAATATAAACAAAAGCAAAAGATAATTGTTTATATACATTTATTATCTATCAAAACAAACTCACAAATTGAAATCACTTATTACTAATGTATGAAAATAAAGGGCAGCCACTTCCATTTTGGGGAAATTACTGATTAACCAATCAAAAAAATAATTATAAAATATTAAATGAATAAATATTAATTTAAAATAAATTAAATATAAAGTTAAAATTAAAAATTAAATAATAAAAGCAAACATAAACTGAGACAATTAACTGTCCCAAAAAAATATGTTGGGATACCGGGACGAGAGATAAAACCTGTGATAAATCTGGGATGTATGGACACCATAGGTGAAGCAGACATAAAAAAGCATAATATCATATATTAAAGTAGATCAGCTTTCATCAATGCCATGAAGTATGTGCAATACAAAGCAGAATCTTCTAGAATAAGTGGTTAGAAACTCAAATGCATCACTATTGGCCAATTCTTAGATAAAGTCTACTAGCCATAAAGCAAATATACTCACTATTATTTATTTTTAGTATTCTAGTTATTCAATAATCAATAATTATTTATGTTCCAGTATTGTATAATAAATTAAATATACACACTCCTGTATTTATATATGTATATGTATTTATTTGTGAGCATATTTTGAAAATTCATATGAACAAAGCTTAAAATTTTAAGATTCCAATTATAACTTTCTATATAAAGTAAAAACTTATCACTTGTGACCCAATTATAGAGATAGCACAAACTCATTAATTTTGTCATTCAGAAAGAAAATGCAAAGATAATTAGTTTTTGTAACTGCAGATCCAAATAAATTTTTAATAAATTTCTTTTAACCAATGCAAAAAAAAAATCTCTGTACAAATGTATATACATATATACACACAGTTATGTATATTGTATCAATATATTATGGTATATTGTTTCAAACTCCATACATTTTACCTTATTAAAATAAATAGGCATTTTCTTTGTAAAAAAGAGAATCTTAAGTAATGTTTAATAAATGTCATTGAATTTATATAATTAAAAGATATAGTTAAATCCTGTCTGGTTCCCTTATTATTGTAAAAAATAATAATGGATTCAGGTTTATTAAACCTAGTAACAGAAAAAAAAAAACATAACATTTTTTTTTTGGGGGGGGGAGGGGTGTCAGAATAAAGAAACAGATATAATTAATTACAAATAGTTTTGGAATATTAACTTGTTTATATTTTTTGTATGAAAGATTTTTTTTTATCTATATATAGGAATGTTGAATTAACTTAAAAAGATAATGTTAATTAAAAAGAGAAAAACAAATGAGGTAAAAACCTAATATATTTTTTGGTGTTGTTATCTGTTTGATCCTCTTCTCTTGCTTTGATTGGATATAACTAGGATCACTTTCATTTTTTCTTTATTTTCTTTTTTTTTTTTTTTTGTTGATTCATTTAGAAAGTCAATTGAAGAACAAACTTTGCACAGATCACAATTAAAAATCAATTAAGCAGCAAGTTACATTTTATTTGCTGATAAAGTATTATTGAGCTTATTTATAATTTCTAGCAAATAAGAAGCTAGTTTATAGTATGAAAAGATAAAAAAAAAAAATATTCAGTGCTGGTTTAGTTTGTGCTCATGGCCATTTTGAAATCTAAAGATCAGCCAAAATCACTGCTGACACATCCAACTGATAAATAACATAAATATTGAATAAAAGTATTTTAAATTCATATTTTAGAAATTATAAGCTAGTAAAAATGTGCTTTATTTCATATGGACATATAGTATAATCTTTTAGTAATTGTAAATACTAAAAGACTTCTGCAACTTTTGACTGATACTTTGTATTGGCCAAACCATCCTTCCTTCTCCCCGCAAATTCCATGCGCTTTGCACCGTCAGTAACACCTGTTTGTTCTCTTACCCATATATTGCATTTTCAATCTCTTCTTGTTATTCCCAACATGCATCTCTCCATACTTCTTTGAGTGGTCTGAAGTCTCTGTATTGCTCTTCTATTAAGTGTCCAAGTCTCAGATCCATAAGTAAGAACTGGTAAAACACATTTATTAAAAACCTTCCTTTTCAATCATATAGGCGTATTTCTTTTTAGTATCAAATTATTTCTACCAAAAGCACTCCAACCAAGTTTAATTCTATGATTAATTTCATCCATTATGTTTCCATCTGTATTAATAATCTGACCAAGGTATTTGCAACTGTTAACCTCTTCTAACTCATCATAATCAATCTTTATTTTCATATTTTGAGAAAATCCATTATACATTACTTTAGTCTTTTTTAAGAAATAAGAACTAGCATTATTAGTAATAATGGATATAAAAAAGGAGGTTTGGTTCATCACATGGTGATTGGGATATTATATATGTTGTATGGCTAGAGCTCATTAATATACAAATCCTTCATCAGTATGTTACTCATAAGCAAACACACTAAAGAAATGATATGGTTCTTCACAAAAATAAAAATAAATAAAAATTAATAATGATAAATTAGAAGTTACAAATATTTCTATCAGTTTGTAAGTATAGACAAAAACACAATCTATAAAATTAAGCATAGAATTAATCATGGATTGAGTGTTTTTGATGAAAATAATTTAATATTAAAAGGAAATATTTTTCAGTAAGCGTATTTTTACAGAATTTGCATATGGATCTGATGACTTTCTACATTTAATAGAAGAGTAATGCAGAGACTTCAAACTACACAATGATGTACAGAAGGATATGTATGACAAGTAACAGAGAAAATAAAAGTAAATACATCACTGAGATGGCAGAAATCAGCCACATCACTGAAAAAATTAAGAGACTGAAATAGAATTGGGCTGGAAATATTGTTAAAAAAAAAAAAATTTCAAAAGATAGACTACTGAAGACTTAAAGTAAACCCCAAAATACTGTAAAATATCTTTAAAAAGATCACATGGTATGAATGAATAAGAAAATATGAAAAGAAAACCCTGTAAATTGTAAAATCTGGATTAAACTTGGAGAGACCTTAGTTGAAAACAAGGATGATGAATACATATATATTCTTTAAATATGAAGTGAGTAACATTACTAAATAAATAATTGTATTTATTTTTTTATTTTTTGGTAAGTGTTGTACAATATTTTATCACAAGAAATTTATCCTATTAAAAATTCTATAAATTAAAGAATCTATTCAAATAGAACACAGATTTCCAGACAAATGTTTAACATATTAAGTACCCCCCAACCTCCCCCCCCCTCCCATACACACATTTCAGTTAATGTAATTATTATTAATTTGCAATATAAATTTTGTTTTTAATTTTCAAATTATTTTTTAATTTCTTTTCAGAAATGAATGATCATGTTCTAGTAATTTTGATATTAATTTATTTCTGAAAAACAAATATATATATATAGCATACATTATTATTAATAATAAATAAAATTCTGAGTGCAATCCTATGGTTGTGATAATAGGATTATTAATATTAATTAAATATTTTCTTTTTAAAAAAAAAAATTTGTTCTCTTGGGGAAAACAAAGATGCATAGCATAGTCATTGATTAGACACCAATAAAAATTCTAGCTATGAAAGAAAAGTAATTTTATTAATAGATTTTACTTTAAGAAAGATAGTTTTATCATATTTACTTTTATAATTTTAAAAATCTTATACTTCAATTATTGCAGAGACTAACTTTTTTAAATTAGAGGCAAAAACAAATAAAGTTAAAAAAGTTTCTTGACTATATAAACTAATACATTAAACACAAATATGTCATAAATTTAGTCTAATTATTTGAAATCTTGTAATGTTGTCTTTTAACCTCTTCTACAGCAAATGTTTCTTCCTAAATTTTACATGTCAACTAATTAGGTGCTCAAACTTGAATTCCTGAGCAATAAAATCATTTGATCATTTACTATTTTCAATTATAATTTATTTTTTTAATGAAGTTAATTTTTATACACATAAGTGAAATATAGGTTTCCCATGAAAAATCATGATCAGGTTCTCAACAAAATATCTTTCATTAACTTTAGATGTCCCTAGAGACAAATTTGTTGAAAAAATATTTAAATATTTTCAACAATATTTAGAACATATTTAAAATGGGAGTACTTTTCTAAACAAATTGCTTTTAAAAAATTATGGTATGTTGTTTTTGCAGGCTTAATATATTGCTTGCTCCACTAATTAACAAAAACCAGAATTATGAATTTTTTTTTTTTTTAACAATGTTCTTCCAATTTAAATTGAAAAATTATTCAGCATAAAATTTGGCATGAAAGCAAAACTTTAGCACCAATATTATTATCATGTATTCCCTAAATAGCTGTTTTAAAAAATAATCTCCACAAAAAATATGCCAATAGAATCATCTATCTTTATAACAAATAGATTCAGGCTAGGACAACACTGCTATAAATAAATTCCATCTTTCTGCAGTGTAATATTCACTACACCACTCTCATATAAGGTAGCAACTGGTTTCTATCCACTTTTAATACCATGTGGAGGGATGTAATTATAAGCATATGACCAAAGATATGTGAAAAAGATGTATGATTCACAAGATACACATTTGTGCTGAACCAGTACTCATTAGTTGCACTAGACCACTATGTTACACAGCTTTATCATTGTTCAGCATATACAGATAGTAAATTACTATAGTTTAATTGATGTATTAAGTGTGCTGTCCTCACAACTTTTGACACAAATCACTTAATGAAAGCATATTAATAATTTTTATTAATCATTCATTAGATTAAAGAATATTTCTGTAATGTGATTTTCACTACACCACTGTCACGCAAGATAGGGACTGGTTTCTATCCACTTTTAACACTCTGTGGATGGATGTAATTATAAACATGACCAAAGACGTGAAAAAGATCTTGGGGATCATGGATCTTTTTCACATCTTCATAAGATATTAAAAATGGATAGAAACCAGTCCCTACCGTGTGAGTGGGTAGTGAAAATTACACTAAATAAATATTATTCATTATTGGATAATCACTAGTCTAATGAGTGACAAATAAAAATTATTAAGTTCCACCTTTACTTATCTTGTCGAAAAAAACTTGCAAAATAAACTAAAAATTTGTGCTATTTTTATCAATCTAATTTAGATTATGATAAAGACTTAAATTTTTTTTAGAAAAATCATTAATTTATTAGACAAGTAGTTTATAATAAAAACATTCACATGACTTTAAATGATAATTGTAGCAAATTCAAAATTTTATAAAACAACTTCTCACCAAGTTGTCGAGCATTGTTAGCCAAGAGGTCATTGCACCTGCCTTGCAAGCAAGTAGTTGGTTGCAGACGGGTGTGGGTTCGCATCCCGGCTGATGCTATGACATATGAAAAAAAAAAAACTTCTCACCAAGTTCAGTTCTCCTAACTATTTTTATTTAATATATTCATCATGGATCTTCCAAATATATGAATATGACTTTCTAGGTTGAAAGCATTGCTCAGCTAGTTATTATTTGTTACAAAGTTTAAATAAGTTAATCTTTTTTTGGGAAGTGAATAAACACTTATCATGGAATTACATAATAAAAGAAAAGAAGTAAAATTGTTATAGAGAAAAAAAATGCTGTTAATTCATTTATGATAATATTATTTTTCTCTCACTAATGTGATCCTTCCTATCTTTAACTTCCCATTTAAACAACAGAAGGTCATCTTATAAAATGAACATAATTTTCTGCTACAAAAGATGACTTCATTTCATTCTATATCAATCAATAGAATTATGTTCTATAGATAAGACCAGAGAGCAGGCATAACACAAATTATCCATTTTTTCTCTTCATAGTCCAGGTTTTCAATTTCATGTATCTCTTCCCATATCTTATACCATTAAGCAAGATCAATCTTTTTCATCTCTTAACCATTATCTCAAAAACATCTTTCATCAACCTACTCTTTCTTTTTAATATATGTCTAATCCAGATTCTCTTTCTATCTCTAATTTCCTCAATTAATCTTCTTGTTTCATTTACCCTTTTCAAATCTTCATTTGTCATTTTATTCATCCTTCTCCATGATTACATCTCAAGGCTTCCAACCTGTTCCTAACTTTGATACTCACTGTCCAATGTTTCATAACCATTATATTTATCTATAAAAAGTTATACTGTATTTAAAACCAATTTCTAAGAACAGATGATTAACATTAGGTGAAATTGTGATTAAAAAAATACTCCAAAAATGTCCTTAGCTGTTGCATATTCTATCAATAAGTACTGTATCCTGTTTAGAAAAAAAGGATTCACACTATTATCGTGATAAATATTACACATTCGGGTCCATTTTTCTTTGGTAGTTGCTTGCTTTTAAACATATTTCTTCACTAAATATCAAAAGTGAAACTGCTTCCTTGACAAAATATCAAAAGCTATTAAGTACAATAGATATACCTCTAACTCAAATCAGTTTGACCAACTGACACACATCTTAAATCACAATAGGTTCATTGACAATAAACATCTCAAACCATAGTCTTTTTTTTTTTGGATATTGATCTAGAAACTTCTCAAATAATCAAGACATTCAAATGTAAAAAAATGGGTTTCAAGTTAATAAAAAAATAGCTTTTTGTGAGGCTTGAACATTTTTTTTTTTTTTTTAATTTAACAATAAAGTCAATTGAATTTAATCTTCCTTGGAATTTCTATTAAAGATTGACACTCAACCATTGTTGATATTCTTCTGTTTCAGAAATAGATTTAAATAGTCTCTGAAATATGTATATATGGTCATATTCAAAGCACAAAACACCTAATTAATGATTGCCCAATTTATATACGCAAAGGCAGAATTAAAGAATTTAATAAAATCATAAGGATATTCAATCCCCTAGTTAAAATTTCTATATATTTCATTATAATACATACACTGTCCTCTACTTTTTATATCAATAAAAAAAATTTTTTTCCATATGTCAAAGCATCGGCCGGGAAGCGAACCTACGACAACTGTCTGCAAGACAGCTGTGCTGACCTCACAGCTATCAACAAGTTAAAAATAAAAATTTATCATAATATAAAGTTAAAGTAATTCTGATAATAACTTTTTTTTTTCAATGAATCAAATGATGTAGAATGCAGAAAATATTATTTTTATTTTGAAAATGCAGATGAATTGTGCAGAAGAAACCAAAGATGGAGTATTCCAGGATACCAAAATGTCAGCTTATGGCCTGACAAACTATCATTTTGGCATAGTGGATCTGCTTACTTTACAAACTGAGAACAAAAATTAAAATCAAAATAAAATTCGAGTACTTTTGAAAATATTACTTCAATTTCTTTTTAATAACTTTAACCCATACTTAACATAAAAAGTTGCATACATATAAATACTATATAACTGTAATTACATTATTAAAACAATAGTTAAAATAATTCTAAAATATATTTTTTAAAAATATAATTAAAAACAGTATTGCACTGTTACATCAAAAACATCAATTACAAAATGACATTTATGGTACATAATTAATAAAAATATCTAACTATTTTTACTTTTTACAAAAATTATAAAAAAAACATATTACTATATAAAATTTACTTTACATAGTTTTTTAAAACAATAAATAAATTTGTAGCATTAAGCAAACAACCAGATTATTTCTTAATTATTATATTTTAAAAAAAGACTTACCTGAGTGATTTCACAGTCAGAAAGATCAAATATAGGCTCAGGATTTTCTTTGGCCTAAACAAATTGCATAAATTTTAAAAATAGCCTTTATTGCTTACATCAAAAAATATAATAAAATTAGATAAAATTATGAAACTAAAATATTTCCATTTCATACTAATATACTAGTCAGACAATAAACACAATGCTTTCCAAAAAAGCTGATTTGATTTAAGGAAAAAATGGCTTGTAAACAATATGTGATATTCATCTTTTCATTTGATTTTTATAAATAATCCTATGATTTCACACTATTTGAACAAAGTTAAAACTAAAATGTCAAAACATAGTATTTTATATCACTATCACTTTAAAACTACTAACATTCCATTGCAGAATAGTCTATCAGAATTGAAGCTATTTTCTCTGATTCATAGCTTCTCTTCTTCACATCACTCCAGCACATTTCCTTATCTAATTCATCTATCTCACATGTGGTTCCTTTGTACATCCTTTACAATTTCTTGAGATCCATATCAGCTACCCATTTATTGTCATTTTATTTACCAGCATATACAATCTAACCCCAGAAAGCTTGTCATTCTTTCAATATCATTGATAGCTTTTTGTTTTCTGACTCTTTTATCTCATTTTTGATCTTTCTTTGCTACTTCCAAAATATATATCTCTATACTTCACTTATAGTATCAAATGTCTTCATGTTTCTTTTAATAAGCATTCAAATCTCAGATACATAAATAAGAATTGATAATAAAAAAATTTATTATGCATGTATATATATTTTCTTTTAATATTACATTATTTTTATCAATTCTAATTCAATGAATCATCAATCACATATCTATTTATATTAACAATTTGATCAAAGTATTTGTAGTTATTAAGTTCAAATTTATTAATATCAATGATTAATATTTGATCAAAGTATTTGTAGTTACCAAGTTTAAATTTATTAATATCAATAATTATTTTCTCCTTTTATGACAAACCTTGAACATTACTCTTTTTTTTACCATTTATCTTTACTCTTGTTTTCATGTTTTATCTGATATTTCTATGATTACATACGAGTCTGATATCTTGGTGTTCCACAGATTTAACTATTCCATAAGTACTTGGAGTTAAATATATTTTCATAACCAGAAAACTAAATGCAAAATGACTACTCATAAGCTTTAGTTCTTTCACAAATTCTCTTAATACTTGGACATGATCTATCATGCTATAGCTGCTTTTAAATGTAGCTTATTCTTTTGGTTAGCTTGAGTCTAATGTTCACTGGACAGCTTTGGAATGACCCTGGTAAAGATCATACAGAACTAATACACAACTGAAAAATCTAATTTCTAATATCTTCCTTTCCACCTTTCATAAATATGAAATTACTATAGCATTCTTCCAATCATCTGATACATTTTTTATCATTTATTACATTATATATTGTACCTACTGAAATTTGAAATAAATTTAAATATGTGATATAATGTCAATTATAAAAAAAAAAAATTTTTATTTTTTTGGTTTAATTTTAATAGTGAATATATTAACCTGGGGAGCACTAGAATATGTTGCTATGACAACAGTAATATTGGAAAAGAAATGTTTATTATTAATTGTAGTTTGTAAAAAATTGTGAATTGACTTTTTTCATTTTAAAAATAAATGTGTAAATAATAGTTTATAGTAGTAATGAAATTATTATTCATTATTTATGTATATTTTCGTTACTGCATTCACAACAGTAGGTTACAAATAATACACCTAAATATTTAATGTCTCAAGTATATTTGTTATTTTATTGGTGTAATATTGTATTAAAAAATATGTGCAAAAAGAATATTTCCATTGTAGTATGAAAGAATGTAGCCTTCATTGATTAGTTTAGTGAAAGGATACTATCTGTATTTTAAAATGTAAATATCATATATAATATGTAGTAATTATAATTTTATTTGTCACTGTTATTATATAATAAGATTTTTATTTATGGGACACTGGCTAAATTGACCAAAAAGTTAATACAGAACATTGCTCTAGTTTCTCTGTCATCAATTAAAAATATATATATAAATAGAACTAAATAGATTAAACTCACTCTCTAGTATCTTGGCTTCTATAGAAGCGAAGCTGAGTTTCTTCATGTAAATTTTTACTTATTTATTTTTAAAAGTAAATAATTATCAACTGAATAAAATGATAGGGTGAAAGCAATAGTATTCATCCATTAACTGGGCAGATTTATCAGGAATTTGTGAGAGGCAACAGTTTATTGAAAAATAAAATGAAATTAATTCATAGCTTTTAAAAAAAACCATCGGAATATTTCTTTGCTATTAAAAATGGATATTACCTACTTTTCAATGATGAGATCTAAATGCTAACAACAGAAAATGTGTACAAGAATTATGTTTATCTGTTGATATAATTCTACCAGATTGATGAATTATTTACACATAAGATATAAATTGGCTCAATTTCCATCGCATTGTCATGGATGAAACTAGCATCTGTTAACTTGTAATGTTTTATGAATCAAATACTTGTTAAAAGAAAGAATATTTACATTGCATCATCATGGATATAAACTAATGTTTGTTCACTTATAATGTCACATAAACCAAATACCTGCTATATAAAAGAATAATGTGAATACTTAGAAAAGATCAGAACTAATAACATGTGCTTCAAATCTAATAGCTTTTCATGACCTTTCTAATTTTTTGCAATAACAAAATAGTCAGATCATGGTTCAAGAAATAGACATTAGAACTATGATACTGTTTTGAATATGTCACATTTGAGAAAAATGAATCAGGTCATTTGCTAATATATATTATTATTATTGGTATATATAACTGTACAGTGTTTATTGATATAAATGGTAGTACAATTTAAGTAGAGATTTACATTACATGCTTAAAATATATTGTTTTCTAAATTCAAATTTATATTTTGTAGCTTAGTAATTATGATTTTAATGTAAAAATATATCTTCTTATTTGTTTATTATAAATTAATTTCAAGTATTCAATTTTGTTTTCGCAAAATAATGTGAATGAATGGGTAGATTCATCTTTAGTATATTTTTATTTCAATTAACTATTTTATATATATATATTAAGATCAATGTTCTTGACTCTTATATTTTGAAAGGTGTATCTGTATTACAACATGTTTTTATCATATAAATATATATTTTAGATTTAGCATTTGATAGGTGAAGTTTGATGAACAATCACCTATTTAATTTAAAAGAATTAATGTCAATTGAGAACCTATTGCAAAAAGCATAATTGGATCATATGTATATATTTTAAATGTTTATGGTGTTTGCCATATATATATAATTTTTATCCATTTGTTAATAAATGTTGAATTAATTTAAAACCAGTAAGCTGGCTTGGTTATTGTTCTATTTTACAATGTAAATTTATTGGTTAATGATACTTGGATAGGATACTATTCATGAATTGATTATACTACATAATTCATTAGAAGCAGTTACAAGTATGAAATTTAACCACAGAATGGGTAAGAGGTTATAATTACATATTTTTTAATTGAATTTAATGTTTATTATCTGATCAGATATAGATTTTTATAAGTCAATAAATTAATTGATTTGACATCCTTAAATATTTAGTAAGTAATTAGAAGCTTATTGTAATTTTGTTAGCAACAAGTAAGTTATATTAATAAAAATTATATATGAATTAATCTAATGATTGATAAAAGGGCAAATATGATAATTATGGAAGATGAATGAAGATAATTGCAATTAGATGTTAGTGTATTTTATTTTAAACCACTATTGATTGAAATGAATATTATATTAAGTCAGTATATAGCCATAAAGATTGTAATCTTATTCAGTTATAGAGCTAGTAATAAATTTTATTGTTACAAATTAGTGATTTACTTTAATGATATTTAAAACTCATTGATGCAAATCATAGATTCAGTTTAAATATTAAATTTTAATATTAATATTTGATTATAATAAACACTAATAATCTTTCATGTGTCTTGATAATTATAGTCTAAAGTTTTAACAACTTAGCTTTATTAAAGTGAAGAGTAACTGGATATGATTTGTCCATATCATTTGAATAAGCATCAAATAGGAATATATCATTTATTTTATATATTGATGTAATTGGATATAAATTTTAATTTTATCTAATAGGATTTTATTTTATAGTATTATAAATTGGTGAAAGTGGATATGTTAAATTAATTGATTTTATACTGTTATTAAGTATTTAATTTTATTATAATTGACTTAATTAATAAGAGTATATTGATATTATTGGAATAGCATGGCTGAGTTAGCATTACTTTTATTTTATTTAGTTGTAATTGAAAATCAACTAATGAGTCACATATGTATTTAGATATCATTAATATTTTAGATTTGTAGGGCATATTAAATTATCATCTCATCCATCCATGAATCATTCTGTCAAAGTATAAATATAATGTTTAACTTTTAATATAAATTTTTATTATAAACAGTGTTTTGATTCATAAGGAATATTAAGATTTACTTGTCTAATTCTTTGTTATTATTTCTATTCTAAATGGTTTATATACTAGATATAGATCGTTACTTATAAGATAATATTTGGTTTTATTATTTTATCTTTAATCTATTGCAAATAATGCTTGTATTTTAGAATAGCTTGAAATAATGATTTTCTTGTTTTCTACTCGTTCTAAATGCTATTTGAATTTATGAAGTAACAACAAAGATTATTATCATTGTTTAGTGAATTAAGTATTAGATTGTTATTCACTTTAGTTTATCATTTTCATTCTGTTATAAATGATACTACAATTTCATGACCATTATTAAATTAGGATTGTTCTTCCTTGGTTCATATTTTTATTCTGTTACAAATGACGATCAATAATGAGATAATGATTAAGAATAAAGTATGACTCATATTTTTATTCTGTTATAAATGGTGTCCAATTAATGATTGGGCTATATTTTCATTCAAATTATATTAAAGTTATCATTTCCCATTGTATCATTTGGTGCAACCAGCTGGGGCTTAGTGAAAGGCCAAAATCAGAGGTCAGAGTCTCATATATAGTTACAAAGAAATCAAGTCATATATCACAAGACCTAATTTAAGAAGCTTTGCAGAATATCCCCAACCCCAGACCAGTTTCTGCTACTGGCTTTCTCAGTGAGGTGTTAAGATATTCAAGCATTAGATTAAAAATACCAGGCCAAGCCCAGAATTTTATCTAATGGATAACTATTAAGTAGAAAATCTGAAATTTTCAAAAATTCATGTCTTCCAGTCCAGCTATTTAACTTAAATAGCCATATAGGACTGAACCAAGTTCAGATACACCATATATTAATAGCTTTAGCAATATAAAATCACCAAAGCCTTAGTAGCAAAAAATAAAATTACAAAGAAATCAAGTCATATGTCCCATGATCTAATTTAAGAAACTTGTATTACAAATGTTATATAATGAGCTTGAAAATAAGCTCTTAACAAGCTTTGGAGAATATCCCCAACCCCAGACCAGTTCCTGCTACTGGTTTCCTCAGTGAGATGGCCTGGTATTTTTAATCTAATGCTTAAATATCCTAGCACCTCACTGAGGAAGCTAGTAGCAGAAACCGGTCTAGAGTTGGGACATTCTGCAAAGCTTGTTAAGAGCTTATTTTCAAGCTCATTATATAATATTTGTAATACAAGCTTGTTAAATAAGGTCATGTGACATATGACTTGATTTCTGTGTAATTTTTTCCTATTAAGGCTTTGGCAATTTTGTATTGCTAAAGCTATTAATATATCCTATATGGCTATTTAAGTTAGATAGCTGGATTGGAAAACATATGAATGGAGATTTTCTACTTAATAGTTATCCATTAAATAAAGTGCTGGGTTTGGCCTGGTATTTTTAATCTAATGTTTGAATATCCTAGCACCTCACTGAGGAAGCCAGTAGCAGAAACCAGTCTGGGATTGGGGATAGTCTGCAAAGCTTGTTAAGAGTTCTGTAGAGAATAAAAAATTATATTTCGTATACAGTTATAATTTATTCTAAGTTTGTAAAAGAATTTGTTTGAATAGTAGGTGAAGAAATATTTTGCATGCTTAAAAAATGAATTTCATTATTATTGTTGTTCTCTTACAGGTTTTTATTGATAACTGGAAGGTTGAATGGATGAATATTTTATGTCAAACAATAAAATAATTTAAGGTATTGTCATAATTTATTTTGATTAAAGAGAGGATATTATTTTTGCTATAAAAAAAATAAGTAAATATGGAAACCAATAGAGTTGAAACCTTATCAGAACCTGAAGGTATTACTCAGGGGGTGCTTATAAAGATGATGAAAGAAAATAGAGAATTAAGAGAAGATATGAATAATAAATTTCCAGATTCAAAGTAGTGAAAATAAAGAATTAAGAGAAGATGTAAGTAGAAAAAAATAAAGAATTAAAAAGATATAAGTAGAGAAAATAAAGAACTAAGAGAAGAATTGAATAATAAGTTTGAGATCCAAAGTAAATAACTAAAAGAAGATATCAAAGAATTAAAAGTAGTTAGAGCAATTCAATAATAAGTTAGACTTGTTTAAAATTGAATTGAATGCTATGAATGAGATTTTAAGAATTTAAATACAATCAGGATGTTAAATTAGGGAATTTAGTGATAAATATGATCATAGGTTTAATGGTTTAAAAACCAGTTAGATAAATTCCAGGAGAAATTAAAAGTTAGATTAAATAATTTAGAAAATGAAATTAAGATGTGTAGACTTTGGTATCAAGAATTGGAGAAGTATATAAAAATTGAGCAAGCTCATGAGGATGTTCAAAAAGCATTGAGAGTAGAGATAAATGATATTGGAAGGGAAGTAAAAGATATTCAAAGTCATATGAAAATGGAATCTAATGAAGTAAAAATAGAAAATTATAGGGTGTCAGAACAAGTGTCTTTAGAAACAATAACTATGGTTGAAAAATTTGAAAATGTAGAAATAAATTGTTCTGATAATATAATAAAAATAAAGTATATAGAAGAGCTGAAAAGCTTAAACATGAAAGTTCCAAATATTGTATCATTACAATGAAGTGAAGAAGTAAAGACTAAAGACAGTCAAAGAACTATAAATAAAGTATGGTTGGAAAATAAAATTATTTCCAAAGAAATTGAGAGAATAAAATTGATGATAATATAGATTATAGCCACAAGTTTATAAAAATACATATTATAGAGTAAATAATTACTGAAAGAGTCATGGCTGTAAAAATAAAGAAAAAAGGGAATATATCTTATAGGAGACAAATTAAACAAGTATTCCAAGGAAAAATTTATGATAAATAACTGATCCTTTAAAAAAATGAATTAAGTCTTTATTTCATGAGAAAAATTTATAGTAAGGGTGACTATATGGTAGATGGTTATTTGGGTAGTGGAATTTCTTTGTTATTTTATTTAGAAATATTGAAAATAGTTGAAAATTACATGGAGAGGGAAAGCTTAACCTCAGTCTAATATAAATTGGATAGCTTTAGATCCTCGAAGACCCATCATCTGATTAACAAATTAATGAGTATTATTGTTGGTGCCTTGAATTAAAACCCAAATAAACATGATTTATTTAAGAATTAAAGTATAATATGCCATATAGTATTATAGAATTAAGAAATGCTGCTTTAGTCATTGAATTTGAACCCTATATTAGTTGAGGTTAATATGACTGTACATATTTAAAATAAGAAGAGAGACTTTTGTTTATAATTTGGATATTATTAAAATATAACTTGTTGAACAAGAGGCATTTATCAAATAGTAATGTGTTAGTATAATTTCTCTTTTATGAAAGTACTTGATACCAGAACTAAATAGTCAATGAGAAAAATATAGTATTATAGAAGATAAATAGTATGGAATATGGTAAAAGAGAAAATAATTTCTTAAATATTTATATTCATATCTCCTTATGCTTTATTTTGAAGTATAATCCCAAAGATAGAATATTTTAGAGTCATGAGATATATAAATGTTTGCATAATAGTGCAAATATGATAAATGATGAAGATTTATAACTATTAAGTGTTAGTAATAGTTGGTCTTAAATAATTTTTAGTAGTAGTAATGAATAATTTGCTTTATGAATAAAACCTGTAGAACATGTTTTTCTTCTAAATTGAATAGTGAAGATAATCTTAAAAGGAATATTAAGTTGGGAAAACAAATTGGAAATGTGTTATATGAAAGAAATTTTATTAATATTTTGGTGGTATTATGAAAAGAACGACTAATTAGTTGATTTTGGTATAAGAAACTTTGAGTATAGTATGTCATATTGTTTGGTTATAATAAATTTCTGGTTATACTATTGTTAAGAGGTTATTGAAAGAGATAAAGATATAAAGGGTCATTTTCAAATTCATAGTAAAGCTATTAACAACTCCAATTGATAAGTTTTATGAAAAATAAAAAGAATTCAGATGTATAATTGTACTTTATGGTATATTGTTAATAGAACATCAATTCTTTGTTAATAATGATGCTTTTGACATATTTATTAGAGATATACAATAAAGTGATAGAAATATGTAAAGAAGATGGGAATAAAAAAGTAAATAAGTTGTCTTGTTTTCACGAGAATTATTAGGATCCATGATGATTAAATTGTTAAACGCTACCTAAGAAATAAAAATAAAAAAAAGGAGGAAAGAATAGACATTTGTATATATTTGAGTGAAAATGGTTCATTGGGTACATTAAAAGTAATAGTAAAGTTACTGTAGTTAGTTTTTAAAAAAAAAAACTTTTTTTTTTTGTCAATAGAGAGATGTTGTACCTTTTGAAATTTGAAATAAATTTCAATATGTGGTGTAATGTCAATTGTAAAAAAAAAAAAAAATTGATTTGATTTTAATAGTGAATATATTATCCTGGTAAGCATTGGAATATGTTGCTATGAGAACAATAATATTGGAAAAGAAATGTTTATTATTAATTGTAGTTTGTAAAAAATTGTGAATTGATTTTATTCATTTTAAAAATGAATGTGTAAATAATAAAGTTTATAGTAGTGATAAAATTATAGTAAACATACTCAAAGTGCTAAGCTAAACATTATTTGTGAAAATTTTTATTAACTTCACCTATATAATTTAAAGCGTATTATAAGTATTTCTTTATTATGTATATTTTCATCACTGCATTCATAGTAGTAGGTTATAAATAATACATCTAAATATTTAATGTCTAAAGTATATTTATTTTATTGATATAATATTGTGTTAAAAAATATGTATAGAAAGTATATTTTCATTGTAGTAGGAAAGAATGCAGTCTTCATTGCTTAGTTTATGTTGGAATGAAAGGATACTATTTGTATTTTAAAACGTAAATATTGTATGTTATATGTAGTAATTATATATATATATATTATTTGTCATTGTTATTATGTAATAAGTTTTTTATTTATGAGACGCTGGCTGAAACTGACCACTGAGTTAACATGGAGTGCTGTTATAGTTTCTCTGACTTCAATTAAAAATATATATATAAATAGAACTAAACAAATTAAACTCACTTTCTCGTATCTTGGCTTTAATAGAAGCAAACCTAAGTTCCTTCATGTAAATTTTTACTTATTTATTTTAAGAGTAATTAATTATCAATTGGATAGAATGATGAGATGAAAGCAATAATATTCATCCATTAACTGGGCAGATTTATCGGGAATTTGTGAAAGGCAACAATTTGTTGAAAAATAAAATGAAATTAATTCATAGCGTTTAAAAAAACCATCAGAATATTTCTTTGCTATTAAAAAGAAAAATACCTACTTTTCAATGATAAGATCTAAATGTTAACAACAGAAAATGTGCAAAGAATTATGTTTACCTGTTGATACAATTCTACCAGACTGATGAATTATTTACATCTAAGGAATAAATTGGCCCAATTTCTATTGTATTATTATGGATGAAACTAGCATCTGTTAACTTGTAATATTTTATGAATCAAATTCTTGTTAAAGGAAAGGATACTTACATTGCATCATCATAGATATAAACCAGTAGTTTGTTCACTTTTAATGTTACATAAACTAAATATCTGCTACATGAAGGATAATTTAAGTACTTAGAAAAGATTGCAACTAACAAATGTGTTTCAAATCTAATAGTTTTTCATGATCTTCCTATTTTCTGGAATAACAAAATAATGTCGGATCATGGCTCAAGAAATAAACATTAGAACTATGATACTATTTTGGAAATGTCATATTTACAGACAATGAATCAGATCATTTGATGGTATATATTATTATTATTATTGGTATTATAACTGAATAGTGTTTAGTCCAATTTAAGTAATTTATTTTACATGCTTAAAATATAAGTTATTTTTCTAAATTCAAATTTATACTTTGTAGTTTAATACATTGTACAGACTTAAACCTGCATTTATATATGTAATATATGCGGGATTCAAACTCAGACTTTCATATGACCCACTACTCTCAGTGACATCTTATATTGCTAACCCATCTGATCACACACATGTTGAAAAGATAAATAATCACCAATATAAGTATTTCATGCTAAACCAGCAATCATCTGTTGGTCTAGATTACTATCGCCACCCATATATACAATCAGTGCTCAGCTTTATATTAAGATAGCCAATCTTCATACTTTAAAGGACAGGCTTCAAACTACTCCAACCCACAACTCTTCAGCCTTCCATTTCATTGAAAATCTGATGATGGAATGTTCAAAGCCCATGTTAGTGTAGTAATTATGATTTTAATTTTAAAATATCTTATTTGTTGATTATAAATTAATTTCAAGTATTTAATTTAATTTTATTTTCTTGAAATAATGTGAATGAATGGATATATTCATCTTAAGTATATTTTTATTTCAATTAATTATTTTTTTATATATAAGGATTAAGAATGTTCTTGACCCTTATATTTTAAAAGATGTATCTGTATTACACGTTTGCATCATATAAATATATATTTTAGATTTAGCATTTGACAGGTGAAATTCGATAAACAATCATCTATTTAATTTTAAAAAATTAATGTCATTTGAGAACTTATTTCATATGGCATAATTGGTTCATATGTATATATTTTAAATGTTTATGGTGTTTGCCATATATATATATTTAATTTTTTTTATCTTAATTTAAAACAAATAAAATGACTTGGTTGTCATTCAATTTTATAATGCAAATTTATTGGTTAATGGCACTTGGACAGGATACTTTTCATAAATTAATTATACCACATAATTCATTAGAAGCAGTTACAAAAAGTTTGAAAATTTGAGCAAGAGGTTATAATTACATATCTTTTTTGTTGTTGTTGTTTTGAATTTAATGTTTATTATCTGATCAAGTATAGAAGCTTATTGTAATTTTGTTAGTAACAAGTAAGTTATATTGATAAAAATTATATATGAATTAATCCAATGATTGTTAAAGGTACAAATATGATAATTATTGAAGATGAGTAAAGATAATTGCAATTAGATGTTAGTGTATTTTATTTTAAACCATTATTGATTAAAATGAAAATTATATTAAGTATCAGTATATAGCCATAAAGACTGTAATCTTATTCAGTTATAGAGCTGGTAATAATAAATTTTATTCTGTTACAAATTAGTGATTTATTTTAATGATATTTAAAATTCATTGATACAAATCATAAATTCAATTTAAATATTAGATTTTAATATTAATATTTGATTATAATAAACACTAATAATCTTTCATATGTCTTGATAATTATAGTCTAAAGTTTTAGTAACTTAGCTTTATTAAATTGAAGAGTAACTGGATATGATTTGTTCATAGCATTTGAATAAGCATCAAATAGAAATATATTATTTATTTTATATACTGATGTAATTGGATATTGTTAGATTAATTGATTTTGTACTATTATTAAGTATTTAATCTTATTATAATTGATTTAATCAATAAGAGTGTATTAATATTATTGGAATATCATCGCTGAGTTAGTATTACTTTTATTTTATTTAGTTGTAATTGGAAATCATTTAATGAGTTATACATTTATTTAGATATCATTGATATTTTAGATTTGTTGGCATATTAAATTATTGTCTCATCCATCCATGAATCATAATGTTTAACTTTTAGTATAAGTTTGTGTTATTATAAATCATGTTTTGATTCATAAATAATACTAAGATTTATTTGTCTAATTCTTTGCCATTATTTCTATTCTATTACAAGTGGTTTACATAATAGGCTTAGATCATTGCTTATAAGATATTTGGTTTTATTACTTTATCTTTAATCTATTGCAAATAGCCTCATATTTTAGAGTAGCTTGAAAAAATAATTTTGTTTTTATTCATTCTAAATGTTATTTAACTTTATGAGGTTACACCAAAGATTATTATCACTGTTTTAATGAATTAAGTGCTAGATTATTATTCATTGATTGATATTCACTTTAATTTAATTTATTATTTTCATTCCGTTATAAATGATGCTACAATTCACAGGCATTATTAAATTAGGATTGTTCGTCCTTGGTTCATATTTTTAGTCTATTACAAATGGTGATCAATAATTAGGCTATAACTAAAAATACGGTATGACCCATATTTTTATTCTATTATAAATGGCGCCCAGTCAATGAGATTGGGTTATATTTTCATTCAGATTATCATTTTCCACTGTCATTATTTTTATTCTGTTACAATATATATATATACACACATAAAAGCAAGCCATTATATCTTTAAAATATTGGAGTGGTATAAAATTATTATTTTCATCATAGTTCATAAATTTATCACTGAATGATCTACTAAATTTTATCTTCAATATTATATAATTCTTCTTAACAAGATCAGCTTCTAATTTCTAGAAAAACTCTGGTGACTGCCTCCAAATATTCAATGTTCACATTTAGCTCAAACTAATTGATAATTCATGTCAATGACCACTCCTCAATCTTCCATTCTATTACTGCATCAAACTATTTATTTTAGTGAATTATTTCATCTGGCAACTAAAAAAATGAATGAGTGAAGATTATATACTAAAAAAGACTTTTAAACACCAGCTTAAGATATATAAGAAAAATATTGCATCCAATTTTTGGATATTTTTAAATCCTCTTACTTTCATTGTAAATGGAGAAATATATTAGATTTAACAATCATTTTGGTATTATAAAGAATAACTGTATTATAATTACTATGAGAGAGACTATAAACAATCTAAACAAAATATAATTGTAAGGACATGCCTAATACATTTCATTCATTTCTTTCACAGAGAATAGTCAGAATTTAACTATTGATAAAAAAAAAAATCAAACTATAATAATTAAATCCCAATACTTAAACTGTTTAAATCTGTCCAAAACTTGACCTGACAAGAGGTTTTGATTTTTTCAAGTCAAAAATAAAATAATTTGAATCAAATGCTTATTAGAAATTTTAATTGTATCACTAATCATAATCTTGATGATGATAATACCCACATATTTTTCAAATAATATAAGATCTGTCAAGAAAATGGTCTTACACTGCTTATTCCAATGCACATGCTCCAAGAGTTCATATCCTGTATTTATTATTTTGCGTGTAATCCTCAGATTTTTTTTTTTTTTAATGTGCTCCTGTAGTAATTAAGGTTGGATAGCCCTGGTCTAAAATATACTAAAACTCTAAAAAAACAACAACTTAATTTTGAAAGATTGTTGGAAAAAATATAAAGTTCAAAAATTATTATTTTCATTTATATATATATATGCTGAATTAACTCATAAACAGGTACAGCCGTTCCGACTCTAGAAGACAAAAAAGAAAAAAATTATTCATTAAAGATTAGTTTTGTGATGACTATACATATCAATCAATTAAACACAAATAAATCCACACATGTCGTAAATTGATTCTTTAGCATCTCTATTTGATATCTTGTGATGCTGTCTTTCAACTTCTGCAGTGAGCTTTAGGTTTAAGACTTCAATATCTTACCTAAATATACTTTTCCAATGTAGAACTAAAAGTTAATATTTCACAATAATTATTTATATAGTCTATCACGCATTTCTTAACTCCCCATTCAATGAATATTAAACTATAATTAATTATAGTTATCTCTTATGTCTTTACTAAGTGTATTTTATCAGTTCTTACTTATGAATCTGAAACTTGGACACTTGTCAATATAGAGACTTCACACCACTCAATGAAGTATTAAGAGATGCATATTAGGAGTAATAAGAAAAAACTGAAAATGAAATATTATGGGCGAGAGAACAAACAGAGGTTTACTGATATTATTGAAAGAATTAAGAGACTGAAGTGGAGAAATCTTAAACAGAATTCCAAGAAATTATAAAAGAACTAGAAAAAGACCATATGTGAGATGGATAGATGAAATAAGAAAGTGTGTTGGGGTGATGTGGAAAAGAGGCTAGAGATCTGAGAAGGTGGATGGAACATGAAGAGATCTTCATCCTACAGTGAATTGATAATGATTGAAAATGATGATGATCTTCTATGTTATAAATTTAACATATAACCAATTTTGCAATAGTAATATTCTTCAGAGATATAAATAATAATACATCAATGCTATTGTACAATCTAACTCTGTATCAAAATCCTTGAAATATATGAGTTTCTTAATTATTGTGCTTATATAAAATGGAGTCACAATACCCATGTATAAAAAACCATGCAAATAGCATAAAATTAGGTATATCAAATAAAATAAATCAAATTAAGGATACTAACATTGTGGTTTAATAACTTTATACGAATTAAAGTACAAAACAATAAAAATTTAAATTGTGTAATATGTATCCCATATATATACACATTTAAGGGACAACGTGAAGGAAATAATTTGTATATTTACAATTTTTATTAATACTTTAGCCTGAATTAAAGGAGTCTCTATTAAATTATTCATGGCAAAAATCATTTTAAAGAAACAAACAAATAAATGTAATATTTCCTATTTTAAATGTTTTAATGTATGCTCACAGGTACCACTATCTTAAAAATATAGTAGCTTAACTAAATATGTGCATTATTTACAAGTAACATTAAATATAACATAATTTGTAGCAATACACATTTTAAATCAAATACATCAAAGGACACATTTATAGCATTAAAAACTTCAAAGGATGCTGTCAATTATCAAAATTTACATTAAATATGTATATACTTAAATATAATTAGTTTCCAACCAGTAACCACTTAAACATTCACAGTAAATATAGCAACCAATATTTCTAACTGCTGTCAAGGCAATCTTCACACCTTTTAATAGCAAGAATGGAAATACTTAAATATATATTTTTGTAAAATTATAATTAATCATGAAAATGTAAGTTATATAAACAAAGCAACAATTAATTTTAATGAAATAATGTAAATATATTTTTGTAAACACCATTAAAGTATTTACCAATAATAAGATCATTAACAACAATATGATGATAGATAGAAAGGTTAGCATTTGAGTTTTGGAAAATTGTACTTTTTTGGTTGATAGGCAGTATATCTATAAAAGTAAAACAAAAATAACTTTCAGTTTAGTTCCTGTTGTCAGTTCATTTGTGGCCAGTGGTTACTGATCATATAGATAGGAACCAAGTTATTGAGATAAACTTCATTTGATACTGTAAGTAAAGAAAGATCGTATGACAGTGAGCATAAGATTACCATTTGAATCTAATAATGAAAATGATTATAATATAAGGGAAAGTGATAAATTATTTTTGGAAAAGTACATTTTAATATATTCCTTATCCAAAACTATAGAATCTATCATTGAAGATGTCATAGTTTATAGGTTTATAGGCTAGATGTTTCTAGAAGTGTGCTGCCAATGGTTTAATACTATGTAGTTCCTTGAAGATAAGATTCTGTGCTGAATGAACCTATCAAATTAAGCCAGAAAATGATAGATTGCAGCCTCTCTGCTGCCTAACATATAAGTCTGTTTTAAACAAGCCAGTCATGTCTGCCTAAAAATAAAATTGAGAACTGAGCATAGTGAAATAACAAGCTTATTACCTAGCAATGCCAAGATTATGATAATTCTGCTAAAAATCAAAAAAAAATATGATCTATTTTTATACAACACCAATAAAAAGAGAAACCAAAGATTTAAAACTTACCAGAGACAGCTTTAAGATATAGCTATATTTATTAGTTAATATAAAAATGAATATGTCCCTATTTCAAATTAAATGATTAACAAGAGTTTAACATGTCTAAAGCTACAATTATTATTATTAACAAATTGTTTACTTTCATATTCAGAACATATATAAGTATTTGCTTATAAAATTTTTGAAAAAAAAAAAAACAAAACTTAAAAATATGGAGGAAAGCATGGTTAGATGATTCTTTTTTGGTCTCTGGCAATTTTACACTTCACCATTTTACAGCAATAGAATGAAACATATGCTATTGGGTACTGCAGACACTATTAAATGTTTTAAAATAGATATTCTAAGTGTGTAGTTAAACCCAACTTTATTTAATAAAAAATCTTATCACATGTGTCTAGGTCAAACTTTGAGTTCTATTATTATAACATGTATTTAATCCTGTGACATTATATTATTTTGTTGGTAATAAAATTACAATTGTAAATAAGAATGCTTATTTCTGTCTCATTATTTTCCTATAGATATGTGCATTTTATTTCCATAACATACATTTAATTAGTCACAGATAATAATATATGTGCAATTCATAACAGAAACATCTTCTGTACTCTGCCAGCAAATTTTTTTTTATTGTCTTTAGAATGATTCTAACATAGATTTGTAAGGATGATTTCGTAAAAGAAAAAAAAGAAATGGTTACCATATTAATTATATGTTTTTCTATATAGGTACAAAGAAAACTTTATTCATGAAACTAGTAACTAACTCTTCTTTACTTCCTGGGAATTCCTTCATGTATTAGAGCAAATTTTTCACGGATTCTTTTGCCTCCTCCTTGATCTACTTCTCTCCTATATTGCATTAACAATCAAATGACAAAATTTAAATTATATACTGTATTATTCCTGCCAAATATATTTAGATATAAATTGCCATTATTATAAATATTTAGATTTAGAAATGCTCATCGATAAATATTGAAATAATAACTATAATATTTTGAGTACTTGCTTTTTGCAATGTTCATTATTGTGCTTTTAAATTTTTATCAAATTGAATTCTATTTATATAATGATTTGTGGTAATGAAAGCAATAATGCAAAAAATTCATCTATGAAAAAAGTTAAATACTTGTGTGCTTAATTGAGAAAATGGGAAGAGCAATAGTCATAGTTTGTTAAAGTTCATGCCCTCTAACATGTACAAAGCTTACTGCATATTTTCTAAATGCAAGCTTAGCAACCATCACAGAAGTAATATTAACTGCAGATAACAGTTTTGCACAGAAAAGCATAAATAAAAAGGATATGAAAACATCTCCAACTTTACATTTCTTTTTCGGGAACAACAGCAAAGACTTCTAAAACATTGCAAGTTTAGTCATTGTTTCTCAATAGAAATATGAATTGCAAAACTAAAATATCAAAATATATTTTTCATCACATCTGTCCTGTGGTCAAACTGTGACTAATGTTCCAGCAACAAGAAATGTGCAAGGCTTTATGGATGTATCTTTTTTTCCTCTATTGCAATTGATGCTTCTATCACAAAAACATAAAGATATTCCTGCTAGTTATGAGGTATTTTGAGCCCTTAATGATATTTAAAATAAATTCTTGAACTTCAATGAACAAGCTTATAAAACAGTTATTCCTATCCACAATTTGATCAAGACTTTACTTACATGTACAAATGTAAAAAAAAATCTAATTTCATATTGTATAAGTAAATATGAATTATGGAATCATAATTTTGTATCCAAACTGCTCTAAGAGAATAACAAAAATGAGCTTAACGCAAATTGTTCACATCATATATTGTAAAATGCCACAAAATCGGATGGATTAGATATGGATATTAAAATAATCATTTTACAGATATAGGGACACTTTTCAATATCATCAAAAAGAAGAGAAAAATTGAAGACATTTTATTAATAAAAAGAATCATGCATGGCACTGAAGATTGAAAAATAGTTATTAGGATATTGTAAAATTTATTTACAAATTATACTTTGTTTTTTAAATATGATCATGTAAGGCACTTAGAAAAGAAAAAATGCAACTTGAATATCATAAAATTTGTGGATTTTTAATGGTTTTTCTATTTGTTTATTTATATTTTTCTTTGGATAGTATAAAATTGAAATTGTGGCTTCACTAAATAAAACCCAAGCAGAATTACTTGTTTACACAGCTGCTTTTATCATTTCAACCAGAGGACTAATTTTTCATCAGAAAATAAAAACAAATAGCCTTCAAAACTTAAACATTAAAAATCATAATGAAATAAATTCTTACAGATTAATATTGTGGAAGGATCTGCTTATCACATAAAAATAATATTTTCCATTGTTTTAAAAGAATTGCCAAATAACTTTGAATATATTAAAAGATGCTAATAGAGAAATTTTTAAAAAACTTTAAGTTTATCTAAAAGAATAAAGTCATTGACCAATTCTAAGTCCTGCTACATAAAAAAAAACTTAAGTATAATAAAAACACTTCTTTTCCATTTTATTTATAAAAAAAGCTTGCTAAATTTATATTTAGAAAAATGGAAATCTAAATTTGTAAATAATAATTAATATGTTTACATTTTTTATATGCAAACTCATGATTCAAAAGGGAATCCTGTTGATAAAAGAATAAATTATTCCATAATTTAAAGAAAAATAATTAAATAAATGTAATATTTTATATTACAAAATGCAAGAGAGTGTATATGGATAAATATAAATTCTGAAATAATTATCAATGTTTATATCTCCATGCAAACAGATAATTCAAAGAAATTACATTGCTAAAAGAATAAATTAATCTAATTTAAAAGCAAATAAAACTAGCAATTGAAATATTTTTGTATAAGTAAATATAAACACAAATATGTGAATGCATATAGCTATTTAGCTCCATTTAGTATATATAAACACATCTGTAATCTATTAAACAATATCACTATACTTATGATTATTATTCATGTATTTCAGAAATTAATATCTATTTAATTTATAAATAGATCAAAATATGATATAAAAATCTATTTATTTTATTGGAGAATATTTATTTTAAGTTTTTTCATTTTTGTTATTACTAATTAATTAATAAAATTATTAACTATTATTTTGAATTATTAAAAACTACATCAAATATTTGGTCCATTTTATTCTTATACAACATATACTTAACAGTTTTTTGCTATGTAGATAGATAGTACTTAATAATAATGAAGTTTGATGTGAATATATGGATTCTATATAATTTTCTAAAGAATTATATGGATGGTGCTCAGAGACAACAATTATATTATAAAGTGACTGGAACATTGCTCAGTCACACAAAGTCCAAACACTTTAGACACATTATATATGATTATTTTATTTAAATCAAAACAAGCAAAACTCACTATACGTATTGCCACACACAGCAAGCTAGAGTAATCAATGGATTCCAGAAGGCTTGTGCATAAAATCCCCATCTAGTGCCTACTCATCCAATATCCCCAGACTAGTTTCTGGCTTGTGGCCTTCGTCAGTGAGGAGCCTTGGATCTGAGAGCAGAAACTAGTCTGGGGATATTGGATGAGTAGACACTAGATGGGGATTTTATGCACAAGCCTTCTGGCATCCATTGATTACTCTAGCTTGCTGTGTGTGGCAATACATATAGTGAGTTTTGCCTGTTTTGACAACAGTTATACCCAAGCATAAGAAGTGGTGGTCATGTGATGTTTATTTTATTTAAGCAGTTCATTCATAGTCCCAGGAGATATTGAGCTAAAATATTCATTTTAATAATCTCAAAACATTTATATACCAGTAACATAAGAGTAGATATTATAGCATTTATTTATATACAAACACATCAGGCATTTTGATTATTACATACTGAGCATCAATTTATGTATTTATATATGATCGTAATTAGATATCACCTATATATAATTGCCTCATTAATTTTATTTATTTATATTTCATTCTGTTACAAATGGCACATCAACAAGTAGTTAGATAAATATACACATATTTGAATTTGTAAGCTGATTATTCATCAACATGCTCATTTTCATTTAATTCCAAATACTGCATGCTAAAATGATCTGTTCATGTCGTATTCCATTTAACTGTAAATGACCACTCAACATGTCAGATTGTTACTAAGTATTCCAGATATGAGCTATATATATATATTTAACATAATAATCAATAAAGCAAGTCATATATAATATGACATTACTTTTATAAGCTTGTATTTACAAAAATGTAATACAGAAAGCATACCAATAGCTCTAACAAGCTCTTAATTGATAAGTGCAGTAAGAGAAAATATACTTCTCTATTTTTCTTGGTTGTCAATATTTTTTAATTTTCAATATTTTGTTAATAGGTCTCTCTGATATTTTTTTCCAAATTATTTTTATACACTGGCTAAATTTGTTTAGCAAGGTATCCATATATTATTTCATTTATATTGTATATGCATTTATATAATAATCAAAATACACTGGAATTCTATAATATTCAATAAACCAATATAAAAATAAATAGTTATAGCCAGCTTACATCAGTGTATGCCAATCTGAGTAACATTTAATCATTTCCATATGCCATCTGAGCAGCATTTAACCATTAATATTAACAGTTAAGTGTTACTCAAGATGGCATACACTGCCATAAGCTGGTTATGGTTTTTTTTTTTCTCTTCATATTAGTATATTGAATAGTGTAGACTTTATTCCAAAGCATTTTGATTATAATATTTATTTGATATGATTTTACATTTATATAATAATATACAAAATAAAATAAAAATTATCTTTATTTCATATTATCAACTTATTTTCTACATATATTTTTATATTTAATACATGTATATAATTACTGATAATTAATTTAATGTGATTATCAGTGTTCTTAGACTCACTAATCTGAATAATAAACCTACTTTTATTTTTTTTTCCATGTGTTATTCACAAGATATATAATTTTATATGCATGAATACAAATAATTAATTTTATCATACTTATGTTGTGCTAATCTATTTCTTACTGAATTACTAACTCCTTAGATATATTAATATAAAAAATTATAAATCATTTCTAACAATAACAGTTTATAAAAAAAAAGGATTTGAAAAATGAGAATGCTACAAAGTAGCATTAGACACTCATTAAAAAATTACATAATAAACAGTTAATTAACAGATTTAACTTATATCAAGACAAAATAATAAAAAAATTAATAAAATTCTTTTTTAATAAACTAAAAAATTAATAAAAAAATAAATAAATAAACACTATACTAAAAAATGAAAAATAATATAAAACGCAAATAATGATAATAAAAATATATACTATTTAAACAATAAAAAGATAAAATATATAATAATTAATAAGATAAACAAAAACCCAATAAAATAAACATAAAAATGATCATAAAAAAAAGAAAAAAATTTAAGACATTTTCAATAAATATAAATTTTAATAAAATTAATATAAACAATTATAAATAGGTTTTATAAAATAAATTGCAAAGAATATTAAAAGCAAGAGATATATAACATTTATATTGACTGAACTAATAATTCAATAAAAACTAGATTAACTTAATACGAATGATTTAAAAACCTTAATAATATTAAATGAAAACATACACACAAATATAAAATCATTGAAAATGATAAATCAACAAATAAAATAATAAAAAGCCAAATATGAACACTGTGATGGCATTACAATAATTAATAGCAATTAATATATATATAATAATAGAATAAATATATATATGTAAACAATATAAAGACACATGTGGAAAACAAATATTGATAATATAAAATGAAGAATATAAATGTATATAGATGAAATGATATAACAATATATTATGAAACAAAAGTAACCAATTTTAAAAATAAGTTTAAAAAAAAAATAGCAGAGGAAATTATTAACAAAATACTAAAATTTAAAATATAAATCTCAATCTTACAAAAAAAAAAAAGGTCAACTTATTTTTAATAAGAAAATAAATAAATTGTAAAGAATTGAATTTTTTAAGTGAAAAAAGATTCAAGAATTTTTGATTTATGACTTGCACTTTGACATTCCTTATGTTATTTTAATCATAAATTGTAATGACACATGAAATGGGACATTACACACCAAGAACTGAAATCTCAGAATAGTAGATTTAAAATTGTACATTTATCAATATTAAAGGAGTGTTTATCTGACACTCTTTCAATTAATTCCTAACCTGGGACAAAAAAAATAAAACAAGTAATTGGGAACCTTAATAAATAATATTTATATTTACATTTGAATGTATATTTAATTTTGATAATATATACTTCTAAAATAAACTGATATTACATTATTATTTACAAGAGTAGAAATATAACACATTTGCAAGTAGGATTTTTAAATTTTATCTTTTAATTTCAAGATAAAATCATTTAGAAATAATGACTTAAGGAATAAAACTTAAGGGATTCTATATAAATGTTAGAGGAATGAAAACAAAATTCATTAAAATTAAAGAATTTTTTCAAACTGAAGACTATAATTTAATACTTCTTATTGAGACATGGTTAAATAATAACATAGTGGATTATAGAATATTAGACAAAAAATATCTGCCTTAGAGGAATGACATAAATCATGGAAACAATTCAATGATGATGGTATATTAATAGCAATCTGCAATTCCATTACTTTTAAAAGAATTAAGAATAAATCTTATTACGATGAATCTACTTAGGTTAAAATAAAAGTGAACATTAGGAAAACTATAGTACTTGATTCACTAGTATTGATCTATATAATATATTTACTAACTTTATTGAAAAATTACTCTGTTATAAACATAAATTGCTTTAATTGAAAAATTTAACTTTCCAAAATTGTTCGCAGATAAAAATATTTACAAAAATGAATATTCTTACAAAAATATTTTAATTTATTACGCATATTGAATTTATATCAGAATAATGATATGATTACTTCTAAAAATTATACAATATGGTTCTATATACTTCTTTGGATGAAATACAAAGTATACATAATAATATATTATTTGTATCTATAAATGCATATCATTCAACTTTTGACTTTTTATTGCAAGTTAATTGCAAAAAATAAAAACATAAATTAATAATACAAAAATTTAAAATTAGGAGATTACATGAATCTTTATAAATGTTTCAAATAATATAAATGAAATTATTTGATAGCAACATTAATAAAGTCATTAAAAAATTTCAGCATGATATTTATAACATAATAATAGATAAATATATACCAATTATTAAAAAAAAAAATTTCCTCCATAGTTTTCATCTCTTCTCAAATTATTAATTAAAAGAGATTATAATTCCAATAATTCATCATTATAATGTCATCAAATATAAAAAAAAATATTAAAAAATTAATTGAGATATCATAAGATATATTTAAAATATATTAAAAATTAAAGATCCAAAATCATTTTGGAAATACAATACTATTAGTAATATTAACAATAAAAAGACTCAAAATTCAAATTGCTGAAATTATTATGTAGTCTTTTATTGATTGATTATTTTAGTGATATTTTTCCAATAAACATGTAAAAAATAGTATGCTACAAGATATAATTTGTGATTTTGTTGATAATGATATTTCATTTAAAGAAATAACACTGGAGAATATCATGAAAGTTCTTGAAAAACTGAAGGGCAAAAAAAATTTAAGCCTCTTAGAGACTCAAGTTTTATAAGTAATGGATATTTATTGGCTAAATTTTTATAACTTATTTTCGAAAATCCATTGATGAGGGAGTTTTTTCTAATCAATTTAAAATAACTGTATGGAGAGTTTAACTTATGTGCAACTAAAATAATTCCAATACATAAGAAAGGAAGTAAATTTGAACCTAAGAATTATAGACCAGTTTCAATAATATTTCTTCTCTCTAAAATTTTTGAAAATTGTATTTATAATATTATATATATATAAAACAGATTACAAAAATTACAAATAATTCTTAGCATAGTTTCATACTATGAAAATCTTGTCTTACAAATCTATTAACAATAAATGATAAAATATGTCATGTTCTTAATAACAAAAAATAGAATAAGTAGCTAATTTTGACTTATCCCAAGCATTTGATAGGGGACTTCATCATTGCCATTGTCAACCATTATCAATCCATTAAAGGATGAAGGTCCCTCCAAATTCAATCCATCTTCTCGATCTCTAGCCTCTCTTCTCCACATCACCCCTACATAGTTTTTTATTCCATCCATTCATCTCCTATATGATCTCTTTCTGGATCTTTTACAATCTCTTGGAATCCAGTGTAATATTTCAAGTGTCCATCTATTATCATCTTTTCTAGAAATATGTTCAGCCCAATTTCATTTCAGTCTTTTAATCCTTTCAACAATGTCAGTAACACCTGTTTGTTCTCTTACCCATGTATTGCGTTTCTAGTTACTCCTAACATGCATCTCTCCATATTTATTTGAGCAGTCTGAAGTCTCTGCATTGCTCTTCTATTAAGTGTAGAAATCTCAGATCCATAAGTAAGAACTGGTAAAACACATTTATTAAAAATCTTCCTTTTCAAACACATAGGTATATTTCTTTTAATATTTAAGTTATTACTACCAAAAGCACTCCAACCAAGTTTTATTTTATGATTAATTTCATCCATTATGTTTCCATCTGTAGTAATAATCTGACTAAGGTATTTGTAGTTGCTAATTTCTTCTAACTCATCATTATCAATCATTATTTTCATCTAGGGTGAACTTAGATGTAATTATTTTAAAAATTAATAAAATAACTTCAGATATAAAAACATTTAATTAGTTAAAATCTTATTTAATCAACTGGAAATTTTAATACTGATCTTAATAACACTTTGCCTAGACATCAAGAAGTTCTACAGTGTCAAATTTTGGCAGTTACTTTTCATTATTTATACTAGTAATATAATAAATTACATAAAACATTCAAATTTATTGAAATGTGTTGATGATACAAATAGTTTAAAACAATTAATAATTATAAATATTTAAGTTTATTGCAAAGTGATATTGATAATTTCTTAAATTGCTGTAAAGATAACTATATGTTGTTAAATACTAAAAAATATTTTCCTTAAAGGTATCAAAATTATCCAAAATGATTATAGGTAATTATTATATCAATAACACAAAAATAAATTGCAAAAATAGTCACAAAGACTTACATCTAGTTTTCAAATCTAACTGATCTTTTAATACTCAAGTTAAGCAGAACATATTCAAATCTTATAGTTCTCTAAAAAGATTAAAAGATCTTAAAAGATATTACACACTATCTCACTAAACATCCATTGATTGGAGAGTTTGTCACTGTTTAGACTCTATCTCAATAATAAAGATTAAAAACTATAATTATACTTTTACAAAGACCAATATTTATGAAAGTTTTAAACTATACACTTATCTATCATCACAAAATATTATGTTTAGATTAATACATATATATAATAATCTTCATATAAATACTGATATAAAATTAAAAAAATTTTAAAAAGAACTTTATTAAACTGACTACTAAGAAACTTTATTACTGAACTCATTGTATAAAGTAAACATTACTGTAAATGACTTTGGTTGTTTGTAATGTTATTAATAAATAAAATAAAATAAAATTTTTAAAGAGAATTAAAAGTTCTTCTTATATTTAATTAAAAAGTTAATAATTATAGTAATAAATAGATCAGCAATTTGAGTAAATATATTTACAAACATATATTAATGAATATTTATATTTATACATTTCTGTTTATATATATATGTTATGTAGACAAATTAAAAATTAAATATAAATACTAACAAGCATATTTATATAAGAAAATTGATAGAGGCAAATAGTTAAAACTTAATAGGTTGATATAAACTAACTTGAGTTTGTATAGAAGATATGAGCATATTTATATAAATATGTGTAATTTTAATAAAGCCCATAAATATACGGGATTTGAACTCAGACTTTCAAGCACCCACCAATTATCCACACTATCTCATACAACTGATACACAGGACCACACACATATAGAAAAGATAAATAATCACCAATATATGTATTTCATGCTAATCCAGCACTCATCAGTTGGTCCAGATTATTATCTTCCACACATATATATAATCAGTGCTCAATTTATATGAAGATAGCAAATCCTCACACTTTAATGGACAAGCCTCAATCTACTCCAACCTCCAACTCTTCAGCCATCCATACCATTAAAAATCTGATGATGGAAAGCCAAATCCCAATAATGGTGGCATTAGCATGGGATTTGGCTTTCCATCATCAGATTTTTAATGGTATGGATGGCTGAAAAGTTGGAGGCTGGAGTAGATTGAGACCTGTCCATTAAAGTATGAGGATTTGTTATCTTAATATAAACTGAGCAATTATATATATATGTATGGGAGATGATAATCTGGACCAACTGATGAGTGCTGTTTTAGCATGAAATATGTATATTGGTGATTATTTATCTTTTCTACATGTGTGTGATCATGTGTATCAGTTGTATGAGATAGTGTGGATAGTTGATGGGTGCTTGAAAGTCTGAGTTCAAATCCCGTATATTTACAATTAAGCTCCAGGTTTGTGAAGAGTGCCTGGTTTTCAAATATTTTAATGCTCATAAATAAATTATAACCATTAAATAAGTAATGCTGAAAATATAAACTTATTCATGTAGCAACTAAGTCTGAATACATTGCAATAATTATTTACAAATCTGATTTATTAATTATTGTAGAAATATATTAGGACTTAGTTGTTTTGTTGAATAAGTTTAAAAATTTAAAATATATTCATGGGTGAAAAAATGTTTGATACATGATTTCTAAATAGAACTTTGGAATATGAATAAAAAGTTGAAACTAGTATACATGTGTATTTGTATATATATATATATGTGTGTTTACTTAAGTTTATATGAATCAATTTTAATATATTAATTGATTTAAAAACTCATATCATGTATTTAAAAGATTTTGATACAAAATTATATCTCATAAAAAACATTAAAATAATGCATTGTCACTTATAGCCCTGAAGAAGACTGCTAGATGGCCAAAATGTGATAAGAATATAAATATAAAGCATTTATACAAAAGTATACCATTAGCTGTATATTTAAAAATCATATCAAAACAGCTCAATATAACATAGAAAGGGAAAACTATAATAAAACATTTGCAGTTATTATGATTAAAATGTTTTAATTTGTATTACCTTTAAAATACTTGAATGTGTGCTTTTTTATTTATTAAAGTACATAAACTTTCATTATCACTATTGTTTGTTTAAACTCTGTCAAAGTTAAACAATAAACCTTCATTTCCAGATTACATTTGATTAAAAAAATAAATAACAGTTTAAAACAAATGATATTTGTACAGATAAATTAATCTGGAAACCATTAATTGAAAACTTCTGTTTTCCAAGCAAATTACAAAATATTTTGATTTAGGTTATTAATTACTGCTACATAAAAATTAAAGTGCTGATATTAGCATATTCTGTATTTTAAAATATTATATTGCTATAAATAAAATAATTTATACAATTTACAAAAAATATGTTAATATATACAAAGTAGATATAATATATTTAACATTTATTTAAATTTTCAGTATGAGTTTATAATAAGAGAACATAGATTTGTGGTTGAAATTGGAAAAATCCACAAACTCAAAAAAGTATTGAAACTAAAGATTTCAGGTTGATAGTAATATATCTTTATATGATTATTGTGGAGAATTGTAAAAATAACTGACGAATATACTTTGACATTCTTTCTGATGGTAAATATGATGTTGAAAATTCTTAATTTTTACATATATAATCACTGCCAAACTATTTCTAGTTGATGTATAAAAAATTTTATTCTAGTCTTTCAAAAAAAAAAAAAAAAATTAATGATTAAAATAATCAAAACAAACATGGCAACAAACAGAAAAAATTGTTAATACATTAGAAACAGATAGAATAAATCATTCACGATATTTCATTAATAGATTTTCACATGATCAACAGGCTGTTTTGATTAATACTATTTGTCATCTATCTGTAAAATAAGCAGCGTATAAGTTATATATAACATTATTAGAATAAAATTTAATCTAAGCATACAATCAAAATCCCATCAATGAGCATTATATTATCATTTAGATAGACAAAAAAATAAGACAATATTTTCTAAAATAATGTCCAACTTTATTAATATTTAATAAACAAGCAGACTCATAAAAATGTGAATAAAAACTACTAACCAAATAAAGTTTGTGCTGGAGTTTAGCTTTGTTTCCAGTACTATCCTTCCGATAGGATTTAAAAAGAGGCATTTTGCTAAAGGTGTTTATCTGACCTGAAAAAAAAAAAAAAATTCAAAACAATTTTATTTAATAATTCTTAAATAAATATTAAAAGTAAACATAAAATAAATGGTTAACATTCATCAATTATGCGGTTTCAAAATAAATAGAAATTTTCTGGAGAATCTGAAAAATGTATATCCATTAGTTTAAATTATTCAAAACAAACAAATGTAATCTATCCTAAATGCCTTATATATATATTAATTATTTGCCCAATTAGGCAATACAATATTATGTCCAAGAGATAATATTTGATCATTATTAATAATAGTTATATGCACATAGATATATAAAATTACCTTTAAAAATATATAGAGAATATCTGAGAAATATTCCAGTATATATTGTATTGTAGTCATGAAAAAGACAAACTTTGTTATAAATTTTCATTAAATCTTATTGCCAATTACATTAATTTAGTCATTCAATTTCAGTCATATTTTTCTAAGCATATTTCTATCAATGACAGTAATAGTCTACATCTTTAGATATAAATTCTAAGAAGTAAAGACAAATATGGCATCTTAACGTATCTCCACAAAACAAAGGAATCAGAGTTGAATCCAGTAAATAGAGACTAATAAAATATCCCATGATTCTAGCTTACATATTATTCATAAGTTATAAATAGTGAAAACTATTATGGCATTCTTAATACATCTCCATAAAAAATTTAGGATATCAGATCTAGTTGACAGAATTTATCATAAAACATTATTCTGTATCTGTTATATATTTGTGCACTTCATTAATAAAACTTTAATAGGATATTAACCTAATAAAAAATACAGTTCTTTATCATTAATCACTACATCATCAATCATTTTGTCATCACAATCAACTACGATACAAAAATATAGTTGATTCAACAAATAACAAAGATCTATAAACTTTTATATAACATTGTCCAAACTATATTAACTTTATAACCTAGTGAAGAACATATTAAGTTTATAATCTTGTGTAAGTATTTTAAGTTGTGATAAACTGTGTTAATTTCAAATAAGACAAAATCTTTTTCAATTAATTAAGATATCTTGATCAAATTGACAAAAGTATTATATGAATCATATCTTTGCTCACAATATTTATTCTCGCATTTTCCTGGTAACAAAACTATAATGGTTTTTGATTCTCTAAAACCAAACTGAATCAATAGTAATCAATGATCAATGAGCAACTTATTCAATAAAATCTTAATGAACTTTTATTGGAATACATATTACTGATATTTCATGACAATGACTGTAATTTTTTCTATAACCTTGATTTTTATAAACTGCAACAAACAAAAGTTTTGAATCACTATATTTTAAAACTTTTCTAATTAAATTACTAGGACTTGTAATTTTTCACTTTAAGATGGACATGTTCATCCAAATCTAAATGTGTCAAAGATAGATATATCATTAAAAACAGTCATGCAAATTCCATTCAAAAGTTGATCAAGATACTCCTTTCCATTTGGTCAAAATATCATTATTCATTAATTTAATAGTACTTTATCATATTTCAGGTCCACATATTATTTTCAATGTGACAAAAAAAAATCTTTAATTATCATGATTAACTAATGATTGAATGTTCTTTGCTCTTTTAATCTCCAAACCATTTTGAAGACGTAATATTATTGTTGAAGTTTTGTCTTTAAATTGCATATGAAGCTCCATATTCCTCTTATTATTCACTCAATGCTATATGTTTCATTTTAAGATCATAAAAAAAGATGTAAATTGCAATGAAAGGATAAAATCCCAAATTTAGCTATATTATTATAAAAAAGATCTTGATTTGAAGAGAGTCAAATTATGATAAATTTATCATATAAATTTCAATTTAAAAATTTAGATTGAAACCTTTTTTAAAAAATCAATTTTTGAAACTGTTGTATGAAAATTGACACCGTCTTTATTCTTTATGAAGGCAAGTTGGTTAATTAGATATACAATATTATGACCAAGTGATGATTTTAATTGCTGATATTTTTCATTCTAATAATTTATTCTTCATCAGATCAATTTTAAAGTCATATCATAACATTTAACAAACTCTATATCAGGGATGTCCAACCCGTGGCCTAATATTGTTATGAATGCAACTCAACATAAAATCATAAATTTCTTAAAACATTAGATTTTTTTTGTGTACATGTTAGAATATGACTAAAATCAATATACCTATACTCGTTATTTATAAATAAATGTGACTTAAATTTAACAGTGGTGTGTGGCTTCCAATGTGTTATCTTCCATGTGCAAACAATAGAATTGACAATATCAGACATTATATATGCTCTTAGTGACTTGATAAGGCAGTGACTGTCAACAATATTTCAACTTACCAATGTAATGTTAGAAGTCATGCAAACATTCTTATTTGATTATTAAGAATACTTCAACTCATAAAATATGTAGATTTTCTATACTTGTGATCACAAATTTGGGATCTGCTCAATGATTTTAAAAGACTCTCCAAACAGGCTACTCCATAATTAGTAAGAGCTTTTTGCTTATCTGTGGTAGTAGACATCACAAAAATTATAAATGGACCTATTTTTTATTTTTTTGCTTATTAACTTTCGGCAGTGTATATGCATTTAATGTGTGGCCTATGTTAATTCTTTCAATGTAATACAGAGATACCAAAAGGTTGGACATGCCTGCTCTACATTATTAAGATGCATAAATGTTTATCAAATAAGCAAAAATTAGTTTATTCGATAATGTGATTAAATATTGCTTACTTAAAGAAATGAATACATATATAGCATTATGGAATTTAGAGTTCAATAATTTTCATATGTACAATTTTTTTGTCATAGTAGAAAACAATAAACTTACTAATAACAGCATATTGATATATTTGTATAATCATTACCCTGTAAAATCGATTGCTATACAGATGTAAGCATATAAATAATCACAGATGAGTCTTATATAGAATAGAAAAAATAAAGTTTTCAGACATTTTACTATGAACATTGATAACATTAAAACATTGATATATTTGATAATTTATCATCATCATTAGAGTAAGGCCATTCTAGCTTAAAAGATGGAAAGATAAATAAAAGATTAAAGATGAATTCTGCAGATAATTAAAATTATGTTTATTTATTACAAATAAAAAGATAACATCCTTAAATTATTATTTTTTCATCGCCTCTTTATCCAATTTAAAATGAATATTATTTTTCTTATTAATAATTATATTTAAAATAGCAATCATGTTTATTCAACACTTCATAATGCTTTTTAAAATTTCAAGTTCACTTATTATATATATTAAATACACTCATGCACCCAATATTTGAAACTACTACAGCAATAATTATTTCCTGAATAAAGACCAAATACCCGTTTACTTTATATATATGCTAAACATACACACGCACACTAATTTGAAATCCTTGCAGCAATAACTATCTCCTGAATAAAGACCAAATACCCAGAATACATTTACTATGTTACCAGAATGTGTATTAGTTTATTGAGCAAAGTACAGATGTCACTATTGATTAGACAGACAGAATATAAACAATTATAGTCCAATAGTGGGTATCGTCAGTGTTATATAAAGTTTTTGTATAAATGGTAGCAAAATAGATGGAAGAAAATAGCATAGTGGGAGAAATGTAAGAGATAGGCATATAGAAGATAGTTTATTTATAGTCATGCAACTTATAGATAGATAGATAGTTATATATAGTATTTATAGATAAAAGAGAAGACATATGATAGAGTAAATAGAAATATATTATGGGTAAGTTTAGTAAATTTGGGAATGAATGGAGCTTTAGTGGATCTTACTGAGATTATTACTATATGTATTAATTAGGAAATAAAAAATCAGAATTAAAAGTGGGGTAGGACTAAGGCAAGGATGCCCTATGTCACCTATTTTGTTTTTGCTATATGTGAGAAAAATGGAGAGACCAATAGAAAAACTAGGAAGAAGGGTGGGATACTATTAATGGATGGCAGAGAGTGTATATATTATCAGGTCTTTTATTTGCTGACGATATGATCCTGTGCATAGAACGTAGGGAAGATATGGAAGTTATGCTGAAGACATGTACAAAAATGGGTAAAGAGATGGGGATTAAATTTAGTGAAGTAATGGTGATAAATGCTGGGGAAAGAGAAAAGAAAGAAATTTTATTGGGGGATATAAAATTAAATGTGGCAAATAGGTATAACTATTTGGGAATCACCTTTAGTAATCAGAGAAATTGCTTGCATGAATGGGAGAAAAAATTAGTAAATGAAGCAAATAAAAGAAAGGGACTGACAAAGAAATTAACAGTGTTTTCATATAATAAATATGATGTAGCTATAATTGTATGTAAGGGTGTGGGGTTAACATATAGCAATGATGTGTTATATGTTAATAAAGAGATGTTAGATTACTTAGAAAAAGTACAAAGGGAGTAAGAATACATGTATTAGATGCAAATGTATGGATGGCAAAGGAGGCAATTCATGGAAAAATGAGATGGCCAAATTTTTATATGAGAGAAGCAAAAAGCAAAATGAATATGTTTGGTAGATTGTAATTTATGAACAATAGAAGAATAGCCAAAATAGTGTTTAATTAGGTTATGAGTAAAGGACAGACAACAAGATGGGTGAGAAAGTTAATACAGTATGTAGAAGACTTGGATAAAGACTTTATCAATATATTTATACAAAAGATGGGATGATTACGTTAGAATTGTTGAGTGTTATAATGGCAAAGACTGGGATAGAAGAATAATGCATTAATAAAAAATAGGAATTGGATAAATGAAGAACTAGGATAGAGAGTAAAAAGAGTTTAAATATATAGAGAAGTAAACTGAATATTGAGTGTGAGTTAATTTATGATAATAGCAAGAAAAGTAGTTTACTGTTTAAGGCTCAAATAGGATTGTTAACAACAAGTGAATATACATATAAATGGAGAAAAGGGGGTGATTTAGTCTGCAAGTTATATAAAGAAGGCATGAAGAATATTAGACATATTGAAAGTAAATGCTTACAGGCTGGAAGGGTGTAACAAATAATGAAGTTGTGGGAGAATAAATATAAACAAAGTAAACATACAGAAAGTGGGTTCTTAGTTTTTGTGCTGCATTTGGAAAAAAAATAAGGGGGATTTAGATATAAAGGCCACAGAAACAAATATAATGTTATGGAAATGGGTTGGAGCAGGATAGAGAAGAATATGGAAAAATTTAGAGTGGGGGATGGAAAGGAAAGGTGGCTAATAGGTTACTCTGGGCATAATGGCTGAGAGATTCCTGACTTTGAGAAAGGAGAAGCCATAATGCATTACATCACATATAGGATCTTTTGATTAGTTATGTAGATGCTACAATAAATAATCTTTATTTAAAATTAGACAGAAAGAAATGGTTCATAATTATAAAATATTTTCTTATTACATGATTAATGTGTCTAGTGCAAGAATATTCCCTGAAATCAACAAACCTATATGTTAGCAATGTAATGCCTATATATATATACTGTACAAACAAAACAAACAAAAAGATTATTACATAAACAAGCAGCATATTTTTTTTTATTATTATTAAAATAATATTATATAATTCAGTAACTTAATGAAATTAAAACTGGAAAATAATATACTATAAATAAAAAGCTTGATTTTTCTGATGAGTCATACAAATGAATACAAAGAATCATGAGTTTATCCAACTAATCCCCCTCCCCTCACCCATATACATATACAGCCTTAGAATCGGAATTTTATTTTATTTCTAAATTATAATGATTTTTTTTTTCGTGATTACAAAAGAAAAAGCTGAATCACAGGAAATATCACAAATTAAAAATAAAAAAAAATCATATCATTATATATAAGCTATAATCCATCAAAAACTGAAAGTAGGAAATGAAAGACTATATTGTCTCCAGCTCTTACTTTAATTAAAAATATATTCGCACAATAAATAAACAATCAATGTGGTAAAACTCAGGAAGGAACTTTAAATTCAGAGTTTTAGAACTTTAAAATAAACTCCGAATTATTTTTAATGTTGTTTTTTTTTATTTATTAAGTGTGATATAGTGGTTAGTGCATAATAAAAATTGAGTGTTTAGGCATACGATATGATATTAACATATTAAATCAAATATAAATTAAATTATTTAAGTTTTTGTATATTTTAAAATGTAATAAACAATTTGGTTTGAATATATGATTTTTATTATAATAATGATACTTATAGGTATTATGTATTAACAGCTATAAATAAATTGTTGGATAGTCTACACAGTCAGCTATTTTTTGGAAATTGGTACTTTGGATTTAGACCTGCTGCGACGTATTTGTCATAATTATTCTATGTAGTAAAATAACACCGTTATTCCTATATTTGCAATTAAATTCTTTTATTAAATTTAGAAGCAAATAATGATCATTTTTTACATCTGTCAACTTTAAATGAATCTAGGATTCCTTAAACTATTAAAAAAAAGAAGTAAAGTTTTAGAAATAATTTTATGAGATATTCTGTAAAAGTATTTCTAAAACTTTAGTCTTTTTTTTTAATAGTTAAGGAATCCTTGCTTCATTTAATTAAAGAATGAAATTTACTTATTTGTTTCTAAATTTAATTCAAGAAGTTTAATTGCAACTATAGGAATAATTGTTACAAGCATCTGCAGAAAAGTTGATTGGGGATGGGGGTATTAGCTTAAAAGAATAATAAATGGGTGTTGATTTGTAAGATCATTGGTTCCAGCTTTGTATTTTAGTCTTTACTAATGAAAGTGAAATCCAGAAGAAAACAGTGGGGATGAGGGATTTTATAGCAGTATTCCAATGATTTTCCAAGTTTGTAGTAGATGGCCCTAGAGTAAAATAAAGATAACAGCTCTTAAAGAGTTTACCATATATAAAGTCTCATGATTTTTGTGAGTATATATATAAGATTATTCAGGAATAAAAGTATATACAATGATTTAGAATACAATAGTTAAGACATAAATAAACAAATAGTTCATACAATAAATTAGTGTTCAAATGTCCATAAAGATTAAAAACTGAAGCTTTAAAATAGTTTACATCACATTGGTAAAGGCAAAAAATATTTGCCAAAAAAACACTTTTCTGTATTAGTCTGACAATATATATATATAATTATTGTTGTTGTATGTGAGAGTTATTTGATAGTTACATGGAATAATAAAATATAAGAATAAATATTAAGAATAGTGATAGTGAAAAAATAAAATCAGAGAATTTCTTTACATATTATTATTAATATTAATAAAATAAATATTATTTATTGTTATTAATGCTGGAAAAGCATGAATATGTACATTTAATTAAAATGTTAAGTTAGTTTATTTAGAAGTGGAAAAAATAAAAAGATTATATATTATATAAATAAATTGGTATAATTAAGGTGCAACAAAAGCCATAATTAGTTTTAATTGTATTGAAAAATTTAAAGCAAATGAACAAACAAAAAAATAAGAAAAAGGCTACAGATGTTTTTTTTTTTCTAGATGACTTTTGTCACAGGATTTCTTAATATTAGCTTTTAATTAATTTTTTTTTATGCATATTAAAATATAGTAAGTCCATAATATTAATGCTTCAAACCCCATGAATGTACTTGCATGTAAAATATGAGTAGTATAACAGACCATCTCTAAATCAGCCACTTTCTCAATTCGCATACTTAGTTTCATTGTGAAAGTGTTTGCATTTGTGGCATTGTTACTGCAAATTATCAGAGTAATGTTATTATTTTTAAATAATAATAACTTTATTGTTTTTTAATGATAATAATTCTGTCAAGCACATATTTGAATAGGTATGTATATAAACATGTTCTCATTCTTAATTTGTGACTATATTTATCATTACTAATTATTCTAGTTTTGTTAATTATTTCGGTTAATCTTTTAATCTGTATAATTTTTAAAATAAATTGTATCCTAAACATGTATTCTACATAAACTTAATTTACAAATACAGTAGTTTTTTTTTTTTTTTAACTAGCACTAATTTTATTCCAAACAGCAATTATTCTATATATTAAAAAAAAGATTCTAAATCATTAAAAAATATTATTAAAAAAAAGTAGCAATAATTTACAAATGTAATATCTTTTAATTTGCATAAGAAATATTTTTTAACCAGTGCATATTCTATTTCAAATAATTATCTTATAAATACATAAATGATCCTATATAGAATAAATTGTGAAATAAGCATAGTAACAAAATCATTCTAGAAATAATAGACACCAGTATTTATATTAAAAACATTATATAGATCTCACTATCATTTGTGGAATCAAATAGTGTTGATGTAGTAGACCAAATAGAAAGATTGGAAGTGACATTTATGAGAAAAAACTAATTCTATGAAAGGTATAATAGAAAGTTTCAACTAGTGAATAATCCGACATTTTTGGACATATAAATAAAATAGTGTAGTATTTATGCTATTAAAAAAAAAAATGGAAGTATAAAAAAAACAAACAAGGTTTATTGCCAGTGAAATGAAAAATATATGCAAATAAAGGGAAACATAGAAAATGTAAATTAATTTCTATCTAATCTGATCAGGAGATAACAAAAGAACAATTGTTTTTTTTTTTTAATTCGTAAGAGTTTATATATTTGCAGATAAAGTTATAAAGTTTTTAGCATAAAAAACTGCTTTCTAATTAATTTGTTAATGTAGAGAGTGATGAAAAGAAGAATTATAAATGAATAATTTTGATTATCTTTCAAGTTGACTTGAGACTCATCTGAACTTGCCTTAAGTATATTGAAAAAAAAAATCTAATTTTTAGCTTGTAAACATTCCATGCTATACAAATCTGATTTTATACAACCATTTAATGCAAATGGATTTTTTTAAGTTTTTAAATTTATTTAGTATCAAAGGTGGACCTTAGTTTGAAAGGTTATATCCTTTAGTTACAAACAGACAGGAAACTATGCTATATTTTTCATGGACTTATTTTTCACCACAATATGGCTCATTGTCAAATCCTGGTCTAAATCAAAAAAATAATTTAAAAAAGGATTAGAAATAATATAATCAAAACTTTTTTTTCTATATGTATTTTTTAGTATATTCACTTGAATGTAAAGTGAAAAAACAAACTAGACAAATTTTTTATCACATGCTTTTCAAATCTTGTTTTAATGTTAATTAAAAAAATATCTTAATATAGGATTTATTCTGAATATTAAAAAAAAAAAAAACTTGTAAATTAAGATGGATCATGGTAAGAAAAATATAGCCCTTAATCACAAGTTTTGAAGACTAGAAATCATTTTTAAGTCTCTTAATTAAAAAAAAAAAGTTTTATAACAAATAACATTCATGATAAGATAAAGGTCCAATAAGCAGGAGAATTTTTTTGGCAAGCACATATTATATATAGGTCTGAGCAAGAGTACCTCCCTTTTTATGAAGGGCATAAAATTAATAATTTCATTTTTTTAAAAATGGCATTTGACAATAATCCGGACATCTAAGAAGATGTCTTATGCTTTAAATAAAATTAAAAAGAAAAGGGTTTTCATGAGAGCACAGTTTGATACCCATTATGGAATTCTTTCAGGAAGTATTTAAGCAATGGTTGAGAGATTATGGGAATAAGAAGTTTTCTTAAACAGGACAGAGAGACTTAAATGCAAAAATAATCGAATTGGGTTAAGTATTGAGAATGATTTGGGTAATGCAAAGATTCACAGAAGATTGGTTATTAAACGAGTATTAACAGTATTTAAAATAAAGATCTAAAGTGAAGTAATAGAAATTGCTCTCAAAAATATACAAAGATGCATTTTGAATGCATTGTAAAGAAAGGAAATTGAATTCAGCTTAGTCACAAATCAACATTCTAAAAAAATATAATGACCTACAAAAAATAAGATACTGCATTCTTGAGGAAAAGATTATGACTGTAAAGATAAAAAAAAAAAATGAATGTAGAAAATGCAGGTTAGAAGGATATATGCTAAACAATTTGATGTTTTATGTGTATTAAAAAAGATCATATTAACCTGAAAACACTCAAAAAAAAAAGGTACTCTGACTCATTAGGAAAGAAGTAACAACAAGAGCCTAGATTAGAATTTTAAACCATATTTAATACTGTTGGCAGAGTGATAGCTCTAAAACATGATGCTTTAGAAAGACAAAAGTATGCCTGCTTTATTAAATGTTAGGTGTGCAGTCAGCACTAGTATGAAGAATGCATTGGATCTTATGGACAAAAACATAAAATACAATTATATTAACATTTTACCAATGATCTCAATGTCTGAAACCAAATTTTGAAAATAGATTATGGGATGACAGAATAAAAATGTTCTCTGAGGAGGAAACACCTGGATATGTAACATTAATGATTAGCAAATATATATATATATTGCTATCTGATAGTTTGAGATAAAGAAAAGTGATTAAAATAGTATTATTTGTAAATTTGCTTATTGTTTTTGATGAATAAAAAAATCCAGCAGCTCTTATAGTACATTAAAATTGGATAAACAAGTGATTTTACTAACACATTAATCTCCCATTAAAAGCTATAACTAGTTTTCTAATTACAAGGATAAAATAGATTGTATAAACATGTTATTTTATTTTAAGATACTAGCTTTTTATTAAAAGCAGTAATTAATTTTAATTAGACTTGGAAAGAAAAAACAAATATGAAGTAACTAAGTTTAATTAAGATGCCACTAAAAAAAATAAATTAGTTTTAATTGTATTTGATCCTATAATTAATCATTGTTCTGTTGTTTGGAATTCTAACACAGAATGTTACAAGGAACTAATGCAGAAGATAATGAAAAGGTACTTTAAATAAATATGTAGATTTACAACTACCCCTGTGAGTAGTAAAACATAGCTTACAAAAAAAAAAAAAAAAGAATGTTGAATTATGTAGTGTTTTTAAGAAAAATTGTTTTATATAAATATGATAAATCAGAATATATTTGGAATACAAATTATAGAATTTATAATATAACTATAAATAATTTATTTATATTAAAAAATTCTGCCATGATTAGAATGTCCATGTTGTACAATGGAATATTTTTGGATGTTGATAAATTTCATTTAAATTTTCATGATTTCTTAAATGGATGTAAATTAATTCTTGGTTTGTGAAAGCTATACTATAATTGAATTGTTACTAGTCTGTTGTTACATGCTTAATAATAAAATTGGAAAAAAAAAAAAGATGAAAAAGTTGGAGGCAAAAAAAAATAGATGAAAAGGTTAAGACAATAAAAAAACTTTTTTCAGCAATTCTTTTTGTTTGTGGTCTCATATAATTTTTTCTTTATTTTAACATCAAAGTACTGCAAAAATGTATAGGATCCAGTGCAGCCTAGAGAAAAAGAGTGGAATTGCATCTATGATTAAGCTTTACTTCAAAGAAGATAATTAGATTGTGGGGGGGGGGGGTTCATTCTTAGAGAGATGGAAACAAAATTTTAAACAAACTAATCACTTTCTAGATTAGTGTGCCTCAAAGAGATCAATAATATCCCTGGTATACACTTAAATGGTCCAAAGGGCTGTAATAGTCTCTGATGCAATAAGTGGGTGTTGAATAAAACTAGCATAAAGAAAAAATGTAAGATTTTGAAAAATTGTTAACATAGAATTAAAAGATCATAGTGATTACATTATTTTCTAAATAAAAATACAAAATTCAAATTATAATCGATCAGTATTCAAGTTCACCAACAGGTCTCAACAAGCAAGTGTTGACAGAGGAGTCAAAAAGGTTAGAATTCAGCTGCAGGAATATGTACACATAATAAATAATATTTCTGTAGTGTAATTTTAACTACACTACTCTCACACAAAGTAGGGACTGGTTTCTATCAATTTTTAACACCTTGTAGAGGGTGTAATCATAAACATATAACCAAAGACATATGAAAATTATGTAAGATCCCCAAGATGCACATTTCTTGCTGAACTAGCACTCATCAGTTGGTCCAGATCACAATTTGTCACACATATCTTTGCTATTGTTCAGTATATATAAATAACCAATTACTAGGCTAATAGATATGGCAAACTTACCACTCTCATAACTTTGACACAAACCACTTGATGAAAATATTTTAATAATTTTTATTAGTCATTCATTAGACTAGAGATTATCCATTTTATGAATATTTCCATAGCGTGATTTTCACTACACCACTCTCATGCAAGGTATTATGATCTCAGCCAATTGACGAGTGCTGGTCCAGATGTCTTTGGTCAAAGTGTTAAAGGTGGATAGAAACCAGTGCCTACCTAGCATGAGTTGTGTAGTAAAAATTACATTACAGAAATATTATTCATTAAGTGGACAATCTCTAGTCTAATGAACGACTAATAAAATTATTAATATACTTCCATCAAGTGGTTTGGGTCAAAGTTGTGAGGTAACACTTATCATTTATACTATAGTAATTGGTTATCTATATATACTGAACAGTGGTAAAGACGTGAGAGATTGTGAACTGGGCTAACTGATGAGTCCTGGTTCAACTCTTGAGACCCATATATCTTTTTCATGTCTTTGGTCATATGTGTTCAATTATATCCTTCACAAGATGTTAAAAGTGAATAGTCCCCATCTTATAAATAATTTCTAGTCTAATAATTGACTAATGTAAATTATTAATGTGCACATAATAGCTTAAATGAGATGTATGAAATCTAATTGAAATTGTTTCTGAATTGTGTGACAAGCAGTTAACAACAGAGCAAGTGCAATAAATATTTAAAAACTTTATTTCATTTTTGATATTTTTGATCTTTACAAATTACCTATCACTTACAAAGCAAATTGCATTTACATAAATTTTTATACATTTTCTCATATATTTATTGTATGTTTGTGTGTCTTCTATAGCTTACTAATAATAAAATTGTGGCAGGCTTGTGTCAGTAGAATACTATTTGAAATGTACAGTCAATGTATTTGTCATATTTTTTATTACAAAAAATGAGAATGAAATCATAAAAAACACTATAAACCATCATCATTTTCAACCATTATCAATCAACTAAAGAATGAAAGTCTCTTCAAGTTTAATACAGTTCTCTGATCTCTAGACTTTCTTCACCACAATACATTAACCATCTCTTCTTTATTTCATCCATCCATTTCACATGGAATCTCTTTCTAAAATTTTTATATCTTGTGATCCAGTTTAAGATTTCAACTGTCCATCTATTAACATCTCTTCTACTAGCAATATGTCCAGGTGAAATCCATTTAAGTTTCTTAATTATTTTAATGATATCAGTGATACCTGTTTTTTGTCTCACTCATATATTTTGTTTTTGATTACTTCTTGTTACTCAAACTTATATCTCTTAATACTTCATTAAACGGTCTCAAGTTTCTGAATTGCTCTTCTAATAAGTTTCAGATTCATAAATAAAACAGGTGAAACACATCTATTCAAATACATAAGTGTACTTTCTTATTTAGCAAAAGCACTCCATCCAAGTTTAATTCTATGAATTAATTTCATCTATTATGTTTCCATCTGTATTAATAATCTGACCAAGGTTTTTGTAGCTGTTAATTTTTTTCCAATTCATCATTATCAATCTTTATTTTCTTCTTTTGAGAAAATCTATTAACATTACTTTAGTCTAGCATTTATCTTTAATCCTACTGTCTTACTTTTATCTGATAAATTTTGCATCATTTTCAGAAACTGCTGCAAAAAACATTTTGGAAATATAGAATCATCTTCTCATAAACCTTTCCCAATATTTTTAGTAGCACCATGTAATCTAATCATTGCTATTGCATTTTCATAAATTTTCTTCAAAATATAACAATATATGAGTCTATATAATGATGATTCAATGTTTTAATCACTATAGAAATGCTTATAGAATCAAATGCATTTTCAAAATCTACAAATCCAAAGCATAATGAGAAATCATATTTATTGGTCCTTTCTATGCTTTCTCTCAACAACTGGATATGATCCACTGTGCTAAAATCACTTTTAAAATCCCAAAGTTCTTTTGGTTGTTTGTTTGCTGTAGATAAGTTATAATTATCTTGATAAATATTTTACATTGACTTGATAATATATACAAGAGCTCTAACACGCTAGGTGAAGAAGCTGTTAGTAGTAACAAAACAATCAAAGTAAATTAATGCAGGCCTAGCGCTTTCAAGGTTTTGTCCCTCATATTTTGGCCATGAATATGAGAGACAAAATCTCGAAAGTGCTAGGCCTGCATTAATTTACTTTGTTTTATTACTACTAACATCTTCTTCACCCAACGTGTTAAAGCGCTTGTGTATACTATTACATTTATTGGAGAAATATACTAAATTATTTTTTAAGACTTGATAGAAAATTGACAGTTCTGTAATTTCCAATATCTCCTTTATCAACTTTATTACACACTAATATTCCTACTGTATTCTTCCAATTAAATAGTATATCTTTATCATTTAGATATTTACTATATATTTTATCCAACAATTTTTCTATTTCTTCACCTGCTTTTTTTAAAATATTAATAATAATTCCATCATTTCTTGGAGCTTTTCTCTTTCTCATAAATTTAATTGTACATCTCATTTCTTACTTTAAAATGCTTGACAATTGTAGCAGTTACACAATTCCTAGTCACTCTTCTACTCAGTTCATAATCTCACCTCTTCCCAGTAAATTTCATCTTTTATTATTATTTCAAAAATAATTTTCCTTACAGTATCAAGAAATTGTTTTACATTTCTGAGACTTATTCTCTTCTAAGCTCTCCTTGCCAATTCACAATTATATTTACTTATATCATTATTAATTACTTTTCTTGTCATTTTACAAAATTCTTGATATTCAATTTTTCTTAATGTATCATTTTAAAATATTTTCATATTTTTACTTTCTTGTCTCAATAAAACATTTCCTAGTAATTGCTGTTTTTTAGTACCAACAATCTTTAGTGCAATTCTAAATAGTGTAATTATCTTCTTATTGATTTCTTTTCAAATTTGAACAACCTTCAAAATCTAAAAATATATTTAAATGATTTACAAGTTCTAATTTAAATTCACTGGAATTTCTGGAGGTTAGTAATATCAACTGTTAATACAGTTTTTCTTAATAATTTTTGTGTAATTTTGCATTAATACATATCTTACATGTCACTAATTGATAATCACTTCCTGTGTTATCTATTAAAACTATAATCTTGAAATACATATTCTCTATTGGTCAAAATGTAATTCAATTCTGTTATATCTTCATTTGAATTCATAATGTACGGTTTTCATTTTCTGCAAACTGAACAAATATGTGTTCTCTCTCATTTCTATTACCATAATCAAATTCATCCCAACATATTTATCATTCAATCATTTAACCAATTCTAGCATTAAAGTCTTCCATAACAATTTAAAAACTTTTGGTCTGATCAAAAGCATTTTGTACATTCATATAAAAATCATCTACTTCTTCATTACAAGAAGAACATATTGGGGTGTAAACCTGAGTTATCTGCAATTGGTATCTTCCATTAATTTGAATGTTTAACCTTGCCATTCTATATGACATACTATCAATGCCCATAATGTTGTTCTTTCACTTATTATTCATATAAAATCCCATTCCATTTGTGCTTCCAATATTTGTTCCTTTGCAATAAAGTACAATTCTTCCAATTCATGCAATCTTCATTTATAACCTATTATTATTTATTTTACATCTACTGAATTATCTGTGTTAATTAGTAAATGTAGCATAATGTTAAAAAGAAAAATTATTTAAATAAGGGTTAGCTAAATCAAAACTACCAAGAGATTTCTAATTATAAATTGGTGTATTTTTTAAAATATTAACTGTTTTTTAATAAATCAAATTTGATATTTAACAATTTAATATTAAATATATATCACATGATCATCATTTCTCATAGCACTGAGTGGCACTACTCTGGAGAGTTTTGCCTGTATTAAATATATATATACTGTTAAACAAAGAATAAAATCTAATATATTAATTCCATTAGTATTTTAATTGATTTTCTCTTTTATCATCTTACACAAAAACAAGTGTATACTTGACATCATAGTTGTCATTTTAATAACACAATTATTGCAAAAAATATTGATTCTGGTAAAAAGAAGTGTAGTTTTTCAATTATATAAATTGTTATATCTCTTATACCCTATTATAATAAATAAATACATAAATTTTATTCTTTTTGTAAAAAATATCATGGTTGCACCTAAGAAAAAAATGTAGACAATATAGTTATAAATATTTAAACTATGGCTTTAATAATTGCCTACAAAGAATATTTTACTAGCAAGTCTGATTTGCCAATAAGTTAAATCAAATGAAACTATGAAACCTTTACAACTACAAGAACATTTTTGCCAAAAAATTCATGCTAATAAGAAAAATAATGATGTACTTATAAGCACTAAAAGAAAAATTTTTGAGAAAGCCAACCTTAGCAAAACTCTTCAATAGCATTCAAATAAGATAATGATAGATTTCATGCTTCTTACATTTTGTTAGTCAGTGCTAAATTGGGAAAATTGCATACTATTGGTAAAAAACTAATTTTACTGGCTATAAATGAGATAATATGCACTGTGCTACACAAATCAGGATTTGATATTACAAAGAAAATTTCTTTGAACAATAATACAATGCAAAAAAGAATTGATGAAATGGCTCACGATACTGATGACACATTCGGTAAGTATTTAAAAACATTCCAGTTTTCTATACATCTTGATGAATCAACTTGTCCAGGAAATCAAGCCTTATTTTTAGTATATGTGTGATCCATAAAAGAGAAAATTTGCCAAGAATTATTATTTGCTGAAAACTTGCAAAGTGATACTACAAAAGAATCGATATTTCATGTAAGCCTTTTATTGCCAAGAATCTGAATGAACACTTACATAGGTAATTATATTATATCATTAATGTAGCAAAATAATTAGTGAATGATAGATTGTTTAAATAACTTTGCACTGAAGAGAATGGCGAATTTATTCCTTTCTGCTTCATGTAGAAATTTTCTAGGTATTAAAAGTGCTTGTTTGGAGTGCTTTTCTAAAACTCTGAGTCAATGCTTCATAGGCCAACTTAAATTGATTCCAAAAATTACAAGTTATTAGACATACTTAATGAAATAAATCTACAGCTCCAAAGTGATAAGATGCATTTAATCTAAACAAAGTTATTTCAGCACATATAGCAAAACTTATTCTATACAAAAGTAATATCAAATAAAAAAATCATAGTAAGAAAAAAAAAACATGATGGAGACTTGCTTACTTTTTGTCTCTAAGTGCAGGTTCTTCATTCTGACTTTAATTAATGACTTTAAAGATATTCTTAAAATGAACATATCTGGTGGGATTTTGGACACTTTTTCAAATAGAAATAGAGAAAAAAATCTTCAGCATTATAAAGGCTGACTGAAGTAACAATAAATGAGGAATTTAAATTTATATTCAAAAATAGCTACCAACATGTCTGACTGCAAGAGCAGATACCTATATTTTATCGTGGATTAGAGCTACAATACAAACATTTTTAATTATATTTCCTTCCTTATATTTAGTGGAATATATGTTAGCGTGGTCACAAATCTGTTATTTAAAAAAAAAAAAAACGACTGTAAATAATTATTTAAGAATATTGCTGACAAAAAAAGAATTGAACTTTAATAAATTAACAATAACTAATAGATTCATCCTTTTCATTAGAATTATTTTTAATATCATTTATGCTTTTTATTTTAATATTTTATTTTTTTATCTAATTTTTGTATTTAATAAAAATATTACTAAAATTGACTTTAAACATCATGTGACCACTCTTTCTTATGCTTACATAATCTGTTAAAACAGAAGCAATTCTCTCCTTGCAATAGTTCCACCCAGTGTCATCGTAATCAATGGGTGCCAGATTTGTAGATTTGTGCATCAAAATCCATATCTAGTATTTACTCATCCAATATCCCAAGACTAGTTTCCAGCTCATGGTTTTCATCAGTGAGAAGTATTGGATTTGAAGGTGTCGCACCTAGATTTTTGGATCTAATGCAACCCTCCAGCTGCCACCTTTTACCTATTTAGTTACCTGTAAACCTATGAGCCCAAACTGAAAACAATAATTTTTTCCAATTTAAGCTTATTTGCTTGAACACCTGGGTCTCGTTTTACGCGATAGATAGGTTCCTCAGAAAACACGTGCAGACGAAATCGCGCAAAAATAGACGTAACTTATCTTGAAAAGGGGGAGATACAGACTGTGATTTTTCAAAAATTGCGTAAAAGCAAAGCACCAACGTAAAATTACTTTAAAATTCGCGCAAAAAAAAATAAGGAAATAAAATATGACTAATAAAAAATTTCAAATTTGAAAAAAATTGATACAAGACAAACTTTTTTTAACTATAATATTTAATTTTATTCAAAATAATATATTTTTATGCATAATTTACAGTATAGTAATTTACATTTTTTTATACACGTTTTAATTATTATCGCTATTTGCTGATAAACAGGTTCGTTTGCAAACTGGTAAAAAATCAGATTCTTCACAAGAGGAAATACAACTAGCGCCAACTTCACATCACATTAATTTCAGGTCGCCTTAAGTAATTTTTAAATTGTTAATTACAATTAAAAATCAGATTTTAATTTTTAATTGCCAAATTTAATTGTGCCCACTGCTATTACTCACCTTTTAAAAATAAACTTGCAGACACTAAATGATTAATAATTGATTATGTTCTTTTTTAAAAAGCAAAAACAGAATGTTATTTAAATGCAAAATTAACACGCACAATGTTTGAACAAATTTACATTATAATCTTGTAAAATTTAATGTGAGTATACATAATATGTGGAAATCATGATTTTAATTTCATTATTGCATAAAATCTTATTATTATAAAGCACTGAAAATATTGAAATTACTAAGATGAAAGTCGAATTCCAATAATGTGCTATTACTTTCAATATGATGTAAGTGCACGAAATTTATTATTTAAAGTAATAGCACATTATCGGAGTTCGACATCCGAAGAAACATGAATCGCGTAACTTCAAAATCGCGTTAAATAAATCCGCGTAAAACGAGACCCAGGTGTATATCCATACAGATCTGAACCCAGTTCAGTAACTATACCTTTTAGTGTCCTTGTTTTTTTAATAACAGTCACCAACATCCCTCGACTAGGATTGGTATTAAATAACTAAAATAGAACATAACTACCATTTCTTATAATTACACAATCTGTTAAAATAGTAACAACTCTCTCCATACAAAAGTACTATCCACTTAGAGGTAAAAGCCAAAGAAGATAATGCAATTAATAGGTAAGATGATAGATTTGCTTTATATATTCGCTACTTAACATATGAGCAATAAAATACATGCTACAAAAAATATTAAACCTTTAAATTACATTAAAGATATAAAAATAAAGACAAATACATGAAAATATTATACTAAGCATAACTTAAATAATTATATGAAAATTTACAAAACTTTAATAAATTTGCTTAACAATTAAATTGGTCAATTGAATGGAAAATTATATAAGATAGTATATGTAAAGTCACATAGTATATATATTATATATTAAGTATATTGTTATGTTATATAGTTAGTCTGTTTTATTGATGTTTTATTTTATTGTTATTTTACTTTCATTATAAAACACAAGTTCTATCTGCAATAATTGGTTAATGTTAAAATAGATTCTTAACATTTGAAAAGAACACTGTACACATATGCCTTGCATTATTTTAAAACTAAAATAAAAGGGGAAAATGAATCATAAATAAAATTGATTTTTTAAAAATGTAAAAGAAAATTTAAAGTTATTTTAACATATATATAATCGCACAGATGAAAAACTATTAAAAAAAAAAATTTAAATTAAAAATTATTTAAAAGAAAGTTAAAAAAAAAAAGTAAAGATCTAAAGATTAGTATTTTGTTAAAAAGTAATATAAAAGAAAATAGAAACAAACATTAATTAGTTTCAATTTAAAAATCATGTTTAAATCTTAGTGAATGGAAATGATTGTTCTATTAATTGAATCTAAAGCAAATGAGCTCTTGGGCACTATGTAATGTAAAAGTCAGATATAAGATAAAAATTAAAGATTGTGTTTCCCACTCTGAAGCAGATTTACCAATGCAAGCACCAAGCCATGCATGGTCAGAAAAAAAAAACATCCGGACCTGTAAGAACAAATGATGTCATGTGTGATCGATCCAGATAGTATGTGATAAGAGACGCCAAAAATTATAAAAGATGGAAATATTAAATTGAGGGCCTTTTTAGTCACTTAGAAAATGAAGTAACTGTTAACTCTTGAACTGCATTGTGGACCCTGAGGCAGCCTCCCAAACTAATGATTACTGAAAGGCAGCAAACAATGGACTATTCTTCCCAGAAATGATAGAAATATTAAATGGACTTCGAGTGTATGGGTGCAACACATCATGGAGAAGACAGACTTCAAATCTACTGCGGAAAGTATGGACTTTTATCAATTGAACCTTTTAAATATCTCTTCAATAAGTGTTTAATTCATAAAAAATATAACTAATAACTGAACTCTTATCTGATCAGCAATAGGATTCTAAGTCAGTTAATAATCTTTTTGCTTATGTATTAAGTTTTCTAATCAATCATTTCCATTTTTCACTTTTCTGCTATAATTTATTTTATGTTTTGCTGTTTTGTTTAATAACCAAATTATCAAATTTCTTTTAAACCAATAATTTAAAAATCACGTAAATGGTTGCATAGATTCGTAAGATTATATTAAAGTGGGCTAATTTCAGATTATTTGTCTCATAATTGAATCAGTGCTGGTGGATGTATGTATGGGTGTTTTATGTCAATGCGATGTGGGGAGGTGCATTGGATTCTCATTCCCGTGGACCACGTTATCATCAGGGCACTATACCCAATTGAATGCTTGTCCAAAAGTGTAGTCATCACATTTCCAGTGGATGTAGACATATTCCCTGTGCCACTGATCTTCTTACACCCTGGGTGGTGATAGTAAGACGGCCAAGACCCCAATCCCTCATTATATAGCATGTCTAATATATATATTTTCCAAATGATTACCTCACCAGACAGATGCACATTCCTGTACTGGACGAGGGTCATTCTTTTTTTTCAATATCATGCTACAGATGCACATTCCTGTTGGCATGGTTTTTTGTATGCTAACATCCTCATTTTGCATTGATCTCATCAGTATATTAATAAGCTGGCGTTGATTTTGGATGTGAACTTGTAGTCTGGAGTTAGAAGAAAGAATCAAGTATATAAGCGCGTAATCTATATAGCATATTTATGTTTATCAAATTATTAGATTGTATAAAATATCCATCTGGGCGAATTTACCAAGATATCAAAACTTAAGTTTAAAATAATAATAATAATAATAAAAACTAAAGCAATGTTAAATCATTTATTCCTCAAATTTATTTTTAAATATGTGTATGTAAATAAATGTTTGTGTGATTATTACTGGCAGTGTCAAATTGTATTATCTTTTTTCTTTATTAAAAATGTGTTTAAAAGTATATATCATTAAATCTCAGCTATCTTTGAGCTTAGAGACTAGGGCATATCAGTCGAATAAAAAATGGAATCCTACAAAAAAAGTATCTGCCTACTATATAAATGTTCCAGATTCAAATGGCCTGGTGGCACCCTGTACAACAGATAGAGTAAAAGTCACTTTCCTGATCGTTACAATGTATAATTATTATTAATATTGAAACAGACAGATCGAAGAATCGATCTTAGTTTCATGGTTGTCATTTAAGAACGGTAATTCTAAACCACTATTTACCCGCAATGAGACTTTTTCTATTCCAAGCCACATAAATTTTAAGTTATTTATTTTGTGTTTGTTTAAAAAGAATTTAATGTAAAGAATATGAGTATAAATGTCACAAATCATGGTGAATAATATTCGTGTGTGTGTGGCTTGTGGATTTATATTAGCTCAATTTAAAAGTTTCAATTGCGTGTATATTTTCTTTAAATTTTAATTTTGCAAATTATACAAAGTCATTTAAAAATGCTGATCAAAAGTCACATTCCTTTGATCAGTATTTTTAATCAAAATCTTACTTGTACAAATGTATAAAATAATTAATTTGTACTTCGATAAATTAAGATAATGAATGTATATTTTTGTATTCACGAATTCCGATGTAATTGTTTTGTCAATTTAGAATCATGTATTAAATTTAAAAATAAATGAGAAACGTAGAACGCTTATCAAGAAAGGCAAATGCTATTGTATAGTCAAATTAGATATTGCTGGAGGCCGAAATCAAAGGAGGCGGAGTTATGAACAAAAAACTAGGCAGAAAGGTCAACCGTGGCCATCTTAAATATAATATAGACACTCTAACTTTTGACTTGGCTGTGTTTGGATCGTCTCAAACTACAGCAAAGTAGTTGTTCCAGAGAAATCACTTGAACCGTTATTAAGAAGTTGCCCGGTAAACTGAAATCATGATGGGCTAAGTCCAAGAAGCTGATTCCTGTTCTGCCAATTTAAATCTTTCGTACCGCTGATCTGTAATGTTTTCCGTGCTTCCAGTCTTCCAAATTCACACATTTAAATTAACCATGCCGTTCGAAGAAATTCAAAATGCGCGCCTACGTTCTTCATACATATCACCGCAAGAAGAAAACCGGACGAAGAAAGAATGGTAACTTTTGTTACATGAACCTTTTAACTTTCCTCTCAGTAATAATTTTATATTTAATCTGTTAATCAAAGTAATTGCATGTAAATTTCTTGCTTTCCATTTGAAAATGTTACACTAAAACCTGTCAGTAAATTTCTTCTCTAATATTTCGGTGTGTGCTCTAGTCTTTAGATGATAATTATTAATATTTGTGCCTACTAATAATCCATTTGTGAATACATTTATATTTTTACTATTACTTATTTTACAAACAAAACGATGCCAATAATAATATTTCTCAACTCTAATTAAAGTCAGTAAAGTTATCTCATAATATTTATTATATTCATTTTAAAAGTAATTTTCTTGTATCGAATTAAAAATCGTCATTTATGTTGAGTTGAGAAATATTCAAGTATTTTTATTGTTTCTTTTACTTTGTCATGATATTTTAATCTATACTCCAAATCTCAAATACTTAAAATAGTCTAAAATTTTATTATAATCTTTTGTTATATATTATTACGGAGTAAGAATAATAAGTTATTATTACCTTCCGAACAATCTGGGGAGTTATGGGTTTCAGAGTAAATTTAATTAATTATTACTTTTGCGTCGTTTGATTTCGCCATGTTTTATTGAATAGTTATATCGGACTGTTGCGTAGAAAATGTTACGGAGAGAAAGGGTTTTATATAATTTCGTTTTAAAATCCACTTCCGGTCACTCTTCCTCGATGTTACTGTGGCAATGCCTTTACCTTCGCTTAAGTTGGTGTCTCGTTTTACTACCACATGGAGAAGAATTTCTTTCTCTCCAGGTAATCTCTTGGATCACCGGGGTTCGAAAATGAGCCCGGCTGGTTGTAGTGTCCCGGATCTACTTGGGGGCATTAAGACTTGTCAAAGTACAAGCCGCCCGGTATTCCGTCAATGCACCGCAAGTTATTATTTGTAGTATACATTAATCCCTGCAACCATCAGTACATCAGTATTATATATCATATTTTTATATAAAATCGCCTCCCATTTATCCGTATGCGCAATGGTTTGAAACTATTAAAATAAAACAACTTAATAAAAAACTAGTAGATAAATATTTTAAGTGCTCCAATTACTCTGATTCTCATATCAACCTGTACAACCATTTAAACATATAAATATTGGCATGAGTTTGTTAATCAGTACAAACCGATTATTGATGACTAGCAGCAATTTATTATAAATACATATGAGAGTTACCGTACCTGTAAATAATATTATTCAATGCTTTCAATAATTTATTAAAAATTTGTCTAACCTAAATTTGTCTCTCTTGCATTATTACTCTCGAAATCTAGCCAATCACCTGCTGTCTGTATCGACAACTTAAATATATACATTAAATTATTAGCCGTACCAATATCCCGACTATAAGATATCTATGAAATAGCTGATTGTAGGTAATTTAGTCTGTGTTTTTCGATGAGCTAGTAAAGGGAGAACCCCGTACCGTTGTAATGTTGTCATCGGTGGGTCATGCCAGGGTTTTGGGTTCGAATTTAGTTTGCATTTTGGAATTTATTCCTAGGCGTGAACTGGGTTCGAATTCGGATTACTGTGTGTGAATAGGCATGGTGATTTGTACCGGTACAATATATATATATATTTAAATAGTTGTTGTATATTAATTCTCAAAACATAAATAGACCATAGTTTTTGTTTTAGTATCTTTCTGTAATTAAAAGACTTCAAAGAATCAATATAAATGAATAGAGTTCAATGTAAACCATAGGCGAAGTGCTTGTACAAGTAAGACAACTGCTCTTCAGTAGTAAAGGCCACTTCATAAAATAATCATATTTTTTGTATTTATAGTCAATATACAGATATTCATTTGACCAACATAGATTAACCTAAAATCTTTATTCTCCAGCTAATAATAGCTATCAAGGATGGCTACAAAAAAGTAAAATCTCAATCTTCTTGCGACATGAAAATTTTTTAAAGATTCTATCTGTCTGGACTCAAAATTCTAGATTTTGGGCATGGTAGACTATATATTAATCATTATGTTAAGGCATCCTTCATTAATGTAATTAGCCAATGAAATTACAGTAGAGATCCTTATCAATTACAATACATATCCTATACACACATATAAACATCAATAAAAATACTCTGATAATACAAAATGTATAACCAAAACATATATATAACTTATTAAGGAAATTCCACAGTATGTAATATAACTAATTTTAATCTGTATTTATTTTTTTGGATTAATTTTGTACTGCTCTCATTTCCTAGTCACCATAAATAAATTACTATATCCTCATACCCACAAATAATTAAGCAAATGCTATATACAATAACATATGTAGTGTGATTAACTTTTTTTTTATTTTATCAACAGCAGCTATTGAAAATTATAACAGAGCAAATGCTTTTTCAATACTTCTACACAAAGAGTGATTATTAACTACTGCCAAGTTAATACTGGTTCCTAAATGACTTGTTAACTGTTTGGATTATTAGAATCAATAATTGAGACAAACCATCTTATTGTAAGATCCCTTTATCTTTCATCAACTATCTTTACAAGCATCACACTTTTATAGGGTGTTAGATCAATTTCAATGTCACCATTGTGCTTCAAATAAATATTCAAGTGTAATATGATTAAATATTCCTTAATTTTATTTCTTTACTAATCAAGTTATTCTCAAAAGTCATTGCCATTATTCAAGAGCATAAACACTTTCCAATCTTCATTCACTGACCAATTTTTATACTTATAAACACAGAAAATAACATGATTTTAACATTTTTCTAATCTTCATTTTTAAATATAGATCTATATTTTGCAATCTTTCCCAGACTTTTTACTACATGTCTGTCCAGTATTAGTCTGCAACAAATGTCTAGATTGTTAAATCCTTTGTTGTTTAATAAATGATTTTAGAATGGCAAAAACTGTGAAAAATTTCAATGTTTTCATCATTAATTTTAAAAGCAATTACTGTCCTTATCATCACAATTTTTGTCTTTATATTTACTTATTATTACAATGATAATAATTGAACTAATCGTTCTAAGCTTTGATTCTAATATATATCTGGAATATCGTTCTACTGCTTGCTAAACTGCAGAGACAGTTTTAATCTAGTTATAATTGGAATCCAGTTTTCTTTTAATAAATATAAAGCAAAAAATTTAATAATAAATAATGACTTTTTCTTCTTTTAAGATATAGAAACGAATAAAACACATTATAACATAAAAGATAAACAAAAATTCTAACAGGATATAAAAAAGAAGGAATTGACACCCGATAACATTTTTCTTTTTTACAAGCCATAATATTAGATTTTAAAAAAGCAATAAAATTTATAGGCTTCAGTTGGATTTAATATTAGTATATACATAAATAGTTATTTAAAATTAAGATCAAAACCTTTCAGCCGAAAATTATTAAGAAATCCTTTTTTAAAAAAAATCTGGATAGCATAAAAGATTTCAATATACCACAACAAAGAATGGGTAATAAAAAGAATGATAAATGAAATGTCTCTTTAAAGAGTGATGGAATGCTTTTAAAAGACTGTTATTCATCTTTCAACCCTCACACTCTCATCGAAAATGTAATTAGTCTAGCCTTTTATTTATTAATGCTGGTTTTTACTTAATAAAAGATTCGTCTTAGGTTTTCGATTTAATTTTTCACAATAGGATAATATTAATTCAGTGTTAATAATAAATAGGGAAAATGTAACACAATCTCATAAAAATGTTTAAAAAAAACTCTTTATAAAAACAAAAAATCAATTTTAGTTAAAATTGGATTTTTATAGAAAAAAAAACTGACTCACAAAAAATAATAATAATCATTGTGACATCATGAGAAGTTAAAGAAACAGATGTAACAGATTGAACTTTCATCCAAAAACTATTAGAAATAAGTCCTCCTCTCTACCATTATATTAAACTGCAAGGACATACACGATTCTTGAATGGAATGAATAAATATAAGTATTTATTATAAGCCAACAAATCTTAATTCTAAGGGAAAATTAAAAAAAATTGAAGCAATTTATTACATGAAAATAGAAATATATTTACATAATAACAATTCAGAATATAAATGATATTCAGATATGTTGATGAACTGAGCTTCAAACTAGATTAGAATTTGGATTTTTACAAGTTTTTTCAAATGGTTGGTCCATAATTAATGTAGCAATTATTATTTGGTAAATAGGTATCTAGATATTTTAAGCAAGAGGATAAAACTCCAATTAATCTAGGGTTGATAAGATGAGTATTGATGTGCTACCCATCAACAAAAATGTGATCTTAATATGATACAGTCTTTAAAATTGCTGATGAGAGCTGTGTACTAGTCCTCCTCATGGTTTATTTTTATTTTATGTTGAAATCAGCAATCCACAAAAAAGATGAGACTGTTGCTGATTTTTTTTTTTTTCCATTTTGAGAATTAATTGCCTTTACTGCCTGTTTTTTGTTTTGTTTTTAAAAGATTATTAATTTATCATCATTCTCATTGAAAATGCAATTACATAGCAGCACTGGGTTTGAAAGACCTTGAATAAATATTCTTAAAGGATCCCTTATCCTGTCTATAAATTTAAAAATACTCAAAATAAAGATGACAATGAAAACCAGTCAGAAAATACTAATTGAAATCACTTTTTCTTAAATCTAAATGCTAATAAGCAGCAATAAATACTTTGCAGTTACTGACTAAAATTTATTTCTGAATAATGTAAATATTAAAAAATAATTATATGGCCATTCACTAGAAGATTACAACTGAGATGAAGAAATCTAAATTCAACAGTATACTACTTCACTATCCAAAAATATACACAAATATGTTAATAGAAGATGGACATTTATTAATAAGTTTAAATCTTTGACAAAATAAGGTATTACTAAAAACTTTGATCATTATTACTTCTATTCTTTATAGATAAATTGACAATCTCAGAATAAGTATTAAACAATCAATTGATTATATTTGTGAGGGCAGCTTACACACATGACCAAAACAAATCAATAACTACTCATAACACTAATTATGTCTATCTCAAATATTAAAATTAGCATAAATAATATAAATATATGTTAATAATGTACTTGTGTTTATTGTCTTATGCATCACTAAACCAAATAACAAAATGACAGGGACTGATAATTGTTAAGTAATGAAACGAATAAAGATCAAAGCAGACTTTATACAAACAAGTATGGGAATAAAATTATACTTTATTACTTGATTTTTAAATGGATTATTGTGATATAATATACATAACAATGAACAATTACGCCAATAAAAAGCAAATAAAAATTTGGATATATTAAACAATAGGAATTACATGATATATATAAATATAACATCATTTAATAGTGTTCTGTTCTATCATGTCAGCTGCTTGATGGCACTATTTCTAGCTAAATTGCTAAAAATATGCCATTTCTGCGGCCGCAGCCAAGCTGATAGCCTTCTTTCTACGATAAAACATAGTAAGAGTCCATTTACTCTGCTGCCGGCTACCGCTGTGGCTTCTTTCTATGCTAAACGCACAGAAAAATGCATTCATTGGCTGGCATAGATGTTTGTGTTATGCACTTTATCTTAAGGCTGGCTTGTCTATTTTTGCTATAGTATCGTGTGAGGGTATGTTGACTGCATCATGTCTAAATAATTGAACTTTTCAGGTCCAACTTTTGTTTCATATGAACGGACCTATTAGTGCCTTCTAACAGTTATAACAGTGTCGTCACTGTTCCAACAGGATTGTGTAACCATCACAAATTGGATTTTAGGGTATGGCACAGCACTATTTCAAAGATCCAGATGAAAGTAACATATTCGCAAGAAATGGTCCAAGACAAGTAAGATGGCTGCTTCAAACTCTGAAAATTGTCAATTGCCAGATACCGGAGTCGGCTTTCATTTTAATAGTTTGTTATAAGTTATTATCTTTAGCGGGTGAATTGCAATCTAATTTAATTTTTCCTCAAAATGCACAGTCTGATTAATTACTGACTGAAAAAGAGTAAGAAATTTACTTTTATTTTTGATTTAAAAAGTACTATAACTTTTCCGATCCACACACACACACCCAAAGAAGACCGTCTCTGATGAATTACTGTCCCAAAAAGTCTCCGCTACACTTACTATTATTTGTTATTAAAAAAAGTAATGCAACTTTTTATATACACACAAAAAAAGAAATGTCATTCTCTGATTAATTAGTCCCAAAAAGGTCAAAAAAGGAATGTAACTTTTTATATCCTCACACACACCCAAAAAAGCCAGTCTTTGATTAATTACTGTCCAAAAAAAGTGTCTAATGTATTATTATTTGCTCTTAGAAAGTAACATAATTTTTGGTTGACTCACACACCAAAAAAGACAGTCTCTAATTAATTACTATCCCAAAAAGTCAGCTTATATTTTGTTTGATTTTTTAATTTTATGTAAATCGTAATATAATTTACTTTTCTTTTCTATTCCAAAAATAAAGTCAATAGTTCTATAAAATTCCTGGCCGGGGTACATTATATCTATGTGTATTTGCTTAGTATCAATGCCATCAAGCGGTTGACATGATATAATAGAACACTACCCATCATTTTTACTTGCATGATCTTCGTGGATTACTTACATGCTGCAAAAGACAAAATCAAAAAGAGCAAAAAACGTTTTTAGAATATGAAACAAAATGAATCTGTTATTCCAGAAAATTGCTATTTTCAGACATAATTATCATATGACACAGCAAGAAGTAAAAGAAGTTTTTAAAGTGAAATAGAATAAAGAATATTGCCTGAGTGAATAAAGTCAGAAACTCATTTTATACATATATTGTATCAAATAACTATATCTATTCTAGTCGAACATAAATTGAAGAACATTAAAGATCGCCAATATTCAAAGTAGAATTTTAATCATCAACCGTTTATAAGATATATACAATGTCAATTGTGACTGATTTAAAAATAATATATATAATTAGTCACTATAAAATGTTTTCTAGCTAAATTAACGATGTCATAGGTGGATTGTTTTTCCCTGCAATCGAAGCGTGATATTTTCTTTATCCATTCTTGAAATAATATACAAATTAAAAAGCGTATGAAACACTTGAACGAGAAGCTATACAGATTCCAAAAATTACTATACGCAAACATATTTTGCCTCATATGGAATGCTTAATGATGAATCTATAGAAAGAACAGGTAAGGACCAAGATATAGCTGTTCCGAACACATAATGAACAGATGCCAGCAGATAACCTATGCCTTGTTTAAGGATAATCATCTGTAATGCATGAACTATACATATGAAGGACTTTTCCTAATTCATAAATTTTAGCTAAATCGATTTAAAGAAATTGTAAATCTTGATTATGTAATTTGAATTTTTAATTTTTGTAAATATTTTTTTTTTTATTTCATTTTTTTTTCATACTTGGAAATGTGAACATTGTATGATTTTAAAATGTTTTTGGGGAAAGTTCATTTCAAACAGAAGTTGAAAAGAAGGGGAGGATGGTTAATTTTAGTTAAAAGTTTCTTTTGTAAATAAAGTCTATATTAGCCTTTCTCCAACCATAGTGACTGACATTTAACCATTTACTTCATGATAATAAGGTAAGACTTTATTATTATTATACTACATTGAATACATATACTTTATGAAGACATAATTTATCTTGTTTGTTATATATATATATTAACAAATCATTATATGTTATTCTGTATAAATGATTAACCTCTTTTCTGAATGACTTTTACTATCATATGATAAATTATACATAGATTTTGGAAGGAGTCATGAGGAAATCAAACACTGACCAAAGTATATAAACTATGATAGAAACAGGACAATATAAAAATATAAATAAGCTATTTAGACTTACATTTATGGTAGATCAATATTTGTTATTTTATCATTGTTTAAATGTTTTAAATAATTGGTGTCATCCATGGATTTCTATCTAGGGATTATGGGTATGATAATATAAACTTGGATACGATAGAAGTTCATTACTGACTCTAATTTTTTTTTTTTTTTGTTTGTATACATATTGTTGAAATATTTTGAGCTTATAATTTTTATGTTTGTTCCATAATAAATGTTAGTGAATTTATTAATTTCGATTCAGTCTCTAATTTATTAAATTGATTTTATATTCATTCATTAATCTATAGTCCTCAAATATATACACATACATATGATATAATACATAATAGAATCAAAATTTTGTTGGTTGATAACTAGATACATTATACTAATTGTAACCTATACAGAGGTACAGTAATCATCAGGTGACATTGGTGCATCTCTGTTAAGAGAGTCAAATTGAAATTCTTTCTGGGTTTGAATTCCGGGAATAATGGAACCAAAAGAAGAGTTAAAGTATGGATGAACTGACCCTGATGAGTATTGAGATGGTCTATTAAAAATAAGTGCAATCATAAGTCGTGTACTTCATTGTGTTATCTGCAACCTCCTACCTGAAGACCCAAGATCCGAGAGTAGTCAGATGCGATCCTCTCTTTCTACATCATTGATTGGACTATCTGGCACAAATACCTTAGGGTCATGAACATATACATCTTGCCCATACTTAGTTTCAAAGAAGGTCCAGTCATTAGACTGGTAAATAAATAAAAAATAATATTTTTTTTTCTTTCAAACTTCTACAATTTGAAACCTCCACTGTAATTATGTACCTGACGAACAATTAGTATATCCAATTATGAAGTGTAAATATCATGAGCTCAAATCATTGGAAATGTGTGTCACTAAGAAATTACATAAGAGGCAGTGAATACAGACTTAATAATCTGAGACCAAAATAAATAAATAAAAGCTAAAATAGGTGAGTTATGCAAATAAAATTTAAGTTAAACAGCAGGTATATACTTAATTATAACTTTAAAAGAAATTAACTTTATATTCATCTAGTGGAAAAAATTTTATGAATGATAACTAGAAGTGGAAAAAAATTAGTGATTATGGAAGTAAAAAGTTCTGAAGGAACATTAATTAGTAGTGATAGTAAAGTGGACGAAGGTATGATTAGTAGTGAGCAAGGACCTTTGTGTATTCAGATACCTGGAGATTCCACAGCAGAACTCGAACACCCTCTACAAGTGCACACAGCAGATCAGATGTCACTGCAAGCCTGATAAGCACTTGAAACTAGAATGATGCAAGGTCAAGGTAACAAAATGAACATGGCCCAGCTGATCCAAATGATCATAGGAATGGAAGCATGAATGAGCCAAAAATTTGACAGTAATGCAAGTGTTAATGAGAGCCAATTTGAAAACAGATATGAATAATATGGGAGCAAGTTTGAAAACAGACATGAATGATATGGAAGCAAGTTTGAAAACAGATACGAGTAATATGGAGGCAAAGATGAACACTAAGATTGATAGTATGAAGACCACTATGGTAACCAGGGCTGATGTAGATGGTATGGAGATAAAAATTAAAAGAAAGTATAAGTTCCCTGAAAGAAGATCTATAAATAAGGTAAAAGTTAATTTGAAATTAGAAATTAAGGCTGTTGTAATCAAGTTGTCAAAGGATATGGGACAACTATCTTCAGAATTAAAGAATGTTCAAACGGATAATGCTGAAATAAAACAGGCAGTGAATGCAATAAGAAAGGACTTGAATGAAGGAAATGTACAATGTCAAAAATGTTTCGAAGGGTTTAATTATAGTATAAGCAATCAATTTGAACTCAAGTTTCAAGAGATCTACCAAAATTATAAAGTTTTTAGGAAAGAAGCCCATGAAAACCAAAAAAGACACCAGGAAAAGATTCAAGAGGAAATCCAAGACATTCACATTAAAGTAGATCAATTTTGGGTAAAACAAAATAATGAACTAGAAACAAGGATAGAAGTTAATGAGACCATGAACCAAGGTCTAAAGCAATTGAAAGATAAAGTGCTTTCAAGTGAAGCAGACATAGTTGTAACTAAAAAGGTTTTAGAACAGATATAAAAAGTACAAATGGAACACAGCATCATATCGCTCGCTTAGATGAAGCCATCAGCCAAAGGCTCAAAAGTATTGAGTCCCAGCTATACTTTAAGACACCAGCCCTTGAAATGCAAGCTCAGATAAACCAAAAGATCCAGACTGACAATGAGAGAAAGAATGAAATAGAGAACAACCTAGAGACTGCTGCTTGCAATCTCAACAAGACAAGTGACCCCTAACCAGAATCCATTTCAAATAATGTCTGAGATAGAGGATTATTTTATAAAAGTTAACTCAGATGTTCAAAAATTAGCTACACAAGTACTGACCCAGCTAATAAGCACCACAAAGTCATTAGTAACATTAACACAACATCATTTCAATCCCCAAGATCAAGCAGAAAGCTTAAATTACTCAATCAACCTGCATGTGGATAATAAAGAATTCAAATTAATTTATGAAAAATCTCAAGAATTAGAAGAACAATCAGATAGTACTCTCAAGTGTCAAATGAGATGGGGCTCCCAAGACCTCAAGACTAATTGTGAGACAAGTGATGAACCTCTGAGAATCAGGCAACTTTGTCATCTGAAGACATCATGGGAGAATATGTGAATGAAGATGTGATGGTAAATAAATTAGATATGTATTTGAAATCGTACCTGAGCATTTATAACTACCATCAAAACAAAAATTAAAATATTTTTTAGACATAATATTAATGAACTGATTGACAATCACCAAATTGGAATATTACTAATTCAAATGACTGCTACAAAAGAGGATGGTTACACTAAAACGGCAAATCCCAAAGGCACAAACAAGAATGATAGAATTGATCGTCAAATGTGTATTATGGCACTCTAAGATATTTCCATAACCAAATGGATGATCAAGATATAAAAAAAATTATCAAATAATAATGGAGATAACCATAACACAAGCCAAAAAACAAAAAGGTTGTCAGTTCTATAAGTTGTGCAAGATTTATGAAGGCCCCTTCGCATTCATTGAACATGTTAATGGAAGTGCTTAAAAAGAAAAGCACATATAAAAGGAGCTTCAAAGTTGCGGCTTTAGAACTTGAAAATGAACCTTTGATATATCAGATTCTATAAATGGAGAATAAATAAATGTATACATATATATGAAACAAGTGATCATTATGCAGATATCAACGGACTTTCCGAAACAATTGAACACAATAGACTGTTCTTATAAAAGAATAAGTGTATATATATGAGATAAGTAACCAGGACACAGACACTAAAAGAAAATGTTTAAAATCAACTAGGGCATGACAACCAACCAACAAAATATTAGGTATAAGCTAATTAAGCTGCAAAATAATGCAATGAAATACTGATACTATTTGTAGAACAATAAAATACAAACCAGTGTTATATATTCTGAATTAGATATGGAAAAGGATAGAATAAAAGCATATAAGCAACTTTTGAATATGGCCAACCAGAGGAATAAAAGTGTAAAGGAAAAGTAGATCAGGTTTTTATAGACTCCTCACATGAGCAAACCCCAAGAAAACATATGTCAGAAATTTTATCATCAGTACGAAGGGCCTTATACTATCACAAAACAGACAGGTCTTAATGCATTCTGGGTAGATGTAAATGGAGAGATCAGGGGTATTTATAATGCTCAGATCTTGAAACCCTATTTTGGCCAATCAAAGTAACCATATGATTATCACATCACACTTGTGTATAAACTGAGAGATAAAAAAGAAAAGAAAGGATAGATGAGATAAGTAAGAAGAGAGAATTTACATCTAAAAATATTTATATAGGTGTATATAAGTACAGGTACATAATGAGTATTAATTTTTCTTGATGAGGGTATGACCTATCAAGTGATTAAAAATAGACATTGGGGTACCTGAAAACTAAACCAGTTTAAGAGCTAACCCATACTGAATGATGGATGTTCTCATACTTAGATAGCTCTCAAAGGAGACCAATAAGTCTCCAAAGAAGAACAGGACAGAGGCTATCGAATGAACACATGTCCCATCCACAAAAGAGATACATTACAATAAAGCCATCAAAGGAAGATAAAAAAAAAAAGGAACCATATATATATAAATATTATAC